>NDGN011280494.1:0-12706 GCA_002564285.1 Tympanoctomys barrerae | reverse complement strand
TCTATCTATCTATCTATCTATCTATCTATCTATCTATCTATCGCTGCTGGCAAGCACCACCCAAAGGAAGAGTATGCTTGTAGAAATAGTGCTGTGTGTCTTCATCCACCTCCTTCACTGGCTGGCACTGTGTGGCTTCTAGCTCCTCCCTAAAGTCAAAATGGTCATGAAAGATAAACGCTTTTCACTGATTCAGGACATCAGAGCAACCATGACAACATAACTAAAGATAGAACTGTTTCTAAAGTGGCAAAAATGATAGGGTAAGTGTGTTTGAAGTGAGGGGGAATATTTGAGGAGTGCCAATAGCAATGTGTCTTTCCTGCAATAAGTTTCAGTTCATGCATTCACCATACTTTCTGATCACACCCCTACGTTATCTGTTAAACCTTGGGAAAGTATCATAACTATGCTCATTATATCAATAAAATTATGGCAAAAACCCTAAGATAATAGGTATTCAAAAAAATAAATATGCTCATTTAACAGACGAGGTTTTCAAGACTCAGAGTAATAACTTTGACAAGAAACAGACTGGATCAAAAGCTTGGCTCTGCTGTGTAAACCTAGGCAGGTTAATTCACTCTCTGAGCTTGAAGATGTAAGAATTAAATTAGATAGAGGACATAAAGCACTTGGGACATAGGAGGGAATTAATAGAGGTTCTATTCTTGCCCAAGCCAGGAAGGCACAGAGATTGGAGTCTATGCCTTTAAACTAATTAACATGAAATATTAAAGTTCTGCTTGGGATATGGTCTATGTATACGCAACGAAGATGTCAATAACACTCAGTGAGCTGCGGCCGCCTTCCTCATTCCAGTGTAGCGAAGCTCCGGGTCATTTGCCATTCAACCGCCTCTCGCGCGTCCCTGTGCATTTCCTGCCCCCTGGTGGTGAATGTGAGCACGACAGGCTCCGCATCCCACCCGCGGTCTTCTCGGGGACCCGGCCGCTCCTCGCACGCCGTCTGGTGGCCGCTGTTGTCAGGAAGAGCGTGCGCTGAGATGCTTTCAAATGCCTTGGCTGAACCTGATGCCGCGCTACCACGTTCGCTGGCTTCTTGACCTTTGGCATAGTGCAAACATCCTTAGGTACTAGTGTTCTCGTGGGTATATACAACATACTTGCCTCGGAGAGTTTTTGGCAGGTGTCAGATAGCTCAGGTAAAACACCTCTTACCAATGCTCCATAAAACTCAGCTCCTCGCATTCTAATAAAATGAAAATTCAACAGCACAGGTTAAAGGATTATAAGGCGGCACATTGGTTTCACAAGTAAAAAGTCCTGTAAAATGGGCCATATGGCAGGGGGAGAAAGGCAAAAGGAATTGTTAGGAAGTCAGGGGCTGGGGGCCGGGGACAGAGCTAAAGAGTGCAGCTGAGGACAGGTGGCATTCCAGAACTAGTGACCTCGGTTTATGCTGTTAGGGCGCAGGCATGTGGAGGTTACGGGGCACAGCAGACTGGAGTTGGCTGTGCAAGTGAGTGGGTGGGTGGGTGGGTGAGTGGGTGCGGGGTGGGGGGCAGTGGCAAGTGTTCCAGCAGGGCCTTCAAGTGCTGTTGATGGGCTAGCCAGGAAGGACTGCAGGGGACACTAAACCCTTCCTGTGCAGGACACATGTCAAGATAAACAAAATCAAAACCTCCCAGGATTCAGCCCAGAACAATTGAATCAGATTCTCTGGGATTTGACCCTAAAACTAGGGTTTTGAACAGCTGATTTTATCCAGGTGTTTATTCATAGTTGGGGTCATGGCGGAGGTGGAAAAAATCAGGGATTTGGAGTGAGATTCAGGGCTAATCCTAGGCCCGTTTCTTGTACAACCTAAGCAAGTCATTTCATCTCTCAGTATTCCAGTGCCCAACATAAAATTAGGGCAGCCGTAGCCAACTGCCTAACCTGTCTTGGTGATGAACTTTATTAGAACCCACCCCGCTGTGCCCACTCATTTTCCTGCTGCCTATGATGGCTTCCAGGCCCCAAAAACAGGGCTGAGCCATTGTCACAGTCCTGGCATAGGAGAATAAGCCTAAAATATTTACTACATGGCCCCCTCCAGAGAAGGCTTCTTGATTACAGTATATTTGAGAGATTAAACACACTTGCTCTCTGGATCAGAATAATGCCCTATGCAGGGCTCAATACATTTTTAAAAATTTTCCTAATTCTTTTTCTAATGTTGAACATGTATGATTCAAAGTAAATGACAAAATACACCAAAATTTAATGCATAGCCAATGATTTTTTACATTTAAATACATATCACTTGTATTCTAACCTCTGTTGTGTTATTTTTGCCTATTCGTCAATTTCATGCGAATGGAATGATGTGCGTCTAGTGCGCAGGTCGTCTTCTGTGCTTGGCTTCCTTTACTTGTCGTGTTTCCTGAGATCCAGGTTACCGCGTGTACCAGTCCATGCTTGATTCCTTCTTGCTGCCGAGTGGCGTTCCAGTACATGATTAGCCACAGTCTAAGCTCTTCTCCTCTGGAGGACATTTAGGTTTCTGTAATTGTCATGCTAAAATGAAAAAAAAAATTGATGAACAACCTTATACATATCTTTTACCGGCTATGTGCTCATTTCTCTTGAATATATACCTAGAAATGGAATCGCTGGATCACAGAGTCAGTGTTTATTCTTAGTAAACACTATCTAATCAGTTTTCCACAAGCATACAGTACCTATTTACACTCCACCTATAATCTGTATTTAAATGCATAAGAACCTCAGCTACTGGCATGCTGTCTCCTGGCAGTGACTCCCCAACAGAGGGGACAGTGCTGGGATCCATGCAAGGAGACAGTCTTAGCCCCTGGTTTGAAGAGAGATCAGCCAGGTGTCATCAGTACCATGTGACAGCAGTGCCAAAGACAATGCCTTTCAGAGCCACCGGGCCTGAGACCCCCAGATGTCTCCACTTCCACTCACAGGAGACTGATGTAACCCTCCCAAGAGAGACGTATTCGTAGTTGTAGGACCCTGTCTTGTGATGCTCCTTAAATAACCTGGTGCCAATATGCCAAGAAGGTAAAGTCTTAACTACTCTGCTGCTCAGGAATCACAGGCCAGAGCCCGGAAGTCCTCATAGCCCCAGCCAGTCGCCGGGCTTCCTCTCCAGTGCAGGACCTCTAACCCGGTCACCCTTCTTGGACAGTTATGCTATCTTTGTCACCCACCTTCTCTTCACTCCATACTCTTGTTGAGATGAGTCTTCAGGGTTTGACCCTAAATTGGCTACAGTCTTTCCAGACACATCAGAAGGCACTATGTGGATGTTCTCCATCTTTTTTTTTTTTTTCCGGTCTTTTTGAGACAGGGTTTCACTATACAGTTCAGGCTGGCCTTCAGCTCACTTTTTCTTTTTTTTAATTTAAGGAAAAGATTCTAAAACAATATGACAGAAGGGTAATAATGGTTAATAAACAGCATATTATTATCTTTAAATTAGTTACTCAGAGTACAAGATATCAGCATTTAATTGTCTAAACGATACTAGCACAAACCCATCTTTCCAATAAACTGAGAAACTAGTAGCATAACTCTTAATTACCTTTTATATTTTTTCTTTTGCTTTTTCCTCCCTTTTCTCCATTCCCCCAGCCCAGTTTCTCTTTTCTTTTGAAGTTTCCTCCCTTTTTACTATTTCTATTTACTATTTCTATTGTACATTTGGATCTTATTTCACCTTGAACTCACTTAGTGGCCCAAGATGCCTTGAACTCACAGTGACCCTCCTGCCTCAGCCTCCCCAGCACTGGGATTACAGGCCTGTGTCATCACATCTGGCTTCTACCACATTTTAGAGAGTTCTGGAGACATTGCTGTGGTATGTCATGAGAGTTTGATTTAATGCAAGCTGAGTTTCCATCCCTGTCTAAGTCCATTTGGAAGTAAAAAGATTGCTGCATTAGCTTTCTCATCACAGAGACACAACACCCAATGCCCACAATTTAAAGAAGAGGTCTAATTGGCTTGCACTTTCAGTCCATGATCAGCTGGCTCCAAGGCAATGACTTCATGAAGAAAGACTTCATGGCAGAGCAAAGTGGCTTCATGACTGGCAGCTATGAATCAGAAGAAAGGGCAAAGGACAGCCGTGGACCCCAAGAGCACAGCTTCATGACCCACCCAGACACACCGACAAGTGTCGCGCCCCCAGTCTCCTGGGGGATCCCAAAGCCAACCAAGCAGAAACTCTGCCCTAACTCCTAACTTCCACCTTCTCATGTGCTCGATGGGGTGTGAACGGCCAGGAACCCATTTACTTCTCACAGCTCGGGAGCTGAGAAACCTGAGGTCCCGTGAGGTCCAGACCTCATGTCCTTACCAGGAGAGGAAGCTGTGATTTCTTCATGAGGGCTCCTCCTTCATGAGTTAAGCACCCTCCAAAGCCTCACATCTCCTTTTACCATCACATCAGGGTTAGGTTTCACACATGAATTTGGGGGAAACACAAACCTTCAGTCCATGGCAGTCCCCTTTCAGCTACCTGAGTCTGGCAGGTGAAAAGATCCTGGATGGGTGGACCAGGACTATGATTTGGTGACAAATGAGAGCTCAAGAGTGGTGATGGAGATGGTGCTTTTGAAAAGGGACCGATCTGTGTTGCGACAAAAATTAGGTCTCACGAGGAACAAGACTTTCTGTTGTTAAATGGTTGGCTGTGTTTATGCCCAATAAAATTGTGTTGAATGGATGGATAAATTAATGCAAAAAGAGATGGATGGATGAGTTCTAGTGAAATGATTGAGTGGAGAATGGGTAAGTGAATGGATGAATGAAGGGAAGGAGATGAGGGTGACTTTTCAGTCGCCTGCTTTCTATTTTGGTTAGGGCTGATGTCTTGCCCTTTGCCTGAAGCCCAGGACAGCTTTCCATAAGAAAGCACAAGGACCCTCTATTCAGTCTTGAGCTTTAAGGATAATAATGCTGATAGCTCTTACAACAATTAGGTTGTGTCAGTGTAACAGAAAATTGTAGAAGTGGAACTCAAACCTTACAAAAATATGTTGAGGGTTTCACAACGTATGTGAACAGGTAAAACCTCTAATATGCACTTATGTAGCCTCTAGAAGAACAGCACAATGAATAATACTGCTCCAAAACCCATCACTTCCTTAATGGTATTTAAAGCACTTAAGTTAGTAATAATGGTTCCAATATAATTAATTTATGAGAAATACTTTTAGACCCTCTGTCTCTGAAATTTCAAAAGATGCCTATAAAAAATAAGATTCTTATACACCCACTTGCTTTTATTGCCTCTGATTTATTACCCACACAGATATTGAAAGCCTATCTGAATTTATGACTTAAGTCCAGAGTCACATCTGGAGTAACTCTGTTTGCTCTGTGTCCATTCTAGTGGCTTTTGATGGTAGAAGAAAGACCCAGAGGTCAACTCATCTCACAGAACTAGAAAAATAAAAAGAATTCCTGTACTTCCTCCAACTGCCCAACAGGATTTCTGGAAGAATTTCTGGAGAGAAATGGATAGGGAGGCACATTGCCAGGCCCTATGTAGCCATTCATATTCTCAGTATTAGAAGAGATTATTGTTCTAGACTTTTAGCCAGGGGCCAGCTTTGAACACTCACCTGCTCAGGAGGCCCCTGGCCCTCTGCTAACAGGGCAGATCTTGTCCAAACCCTCTCCATGGGCTGTCTACAGGGCCCCTTACATTCTGGAGGCACTTACTCTCTGAGCTCGTCTTTTACAACTCTCTACTAACTAGGATTCCACTTGTCAAGTTTTCTTCTCAAACTCATCCTCTCTCAGACCTTTGAATTTGCTCTCCCCTCTGCCTGGAGTGCTCTTCCCTCAGATATGCCTACATCTTTAATTCTCTCCTCAAGTGCCTTCACCTCACAAGGGTGAAAACCTACAGAAATCCTTACCAGTCCTACCGAAATACTATACAGCTCTTCCCTATCACCTTGCCCTCATTTCTTTTCTTCATGACAATAATTTATTAACTGGCCTATTGTCTGTCTCCTCAACTAAAAAGGAATATCCATGAAGGCAAAGGTAATGTCAATTTGCTGGCAAGTCCATGGCATGTACGGTATCAGTATGTATTTGTATCTGTTATGTAGTGCTGTGTAACAAATTATCACAAAAGTAGTGGCTTAACACATGTGCCTCATCTCAGCTTCTGTGGATCAAGAATCTGGGCATAGCTTAACTGTGTCTTTTCAAAAAAAAATTTAACCATTTACTTATTTATTTATTTGGTACAGGGTCTCACTACACAGCTCAGATTCACAGTGATCCTCCTGTCACAGCCTCCCGAGCACTGGGGTTACACGCATATGCCACCACACCCAGTTCCAGGGCCAGCACAGTATGCAGTGCCAGCAATCAAGCCCAGGTCCTTGCACTTGCCAGGCAGGCACTTAGACCGCTGAGCTATCTCCCCAGCCTTAACTGGATCTTTTGTTTCAGAATTTCTCATAAGGCTGCATTCAAGGTGTTGGCCAGAACAGAGTCTCATCTAAAGATCTGTCTGGAAAAGAATCTACTTCCACTCATGTGGCTATTGGCAGGATTCAGTTCTTGGTGTGTTTGTGGACAATGTTGTAGTTCTTCCTGGCTGTTGGCTACATCTTACCCTCGGCTGACTGTCGGGAGTTCCTTCTATCAGCTCACAGTAGGGAATCTTGCCTCACCAAAGCCAGAAAGGGATAAGTTTGTGAACAAGAAAGAAATCACACCTTATATGACACACCCACTCATGTGCCATCACCTTTTCATATTCTCTTGATCAGAAGTGGGTCACAGGTCCTGCCCACATTCCAGAGGAGAAGGTTACACAAGGAAGGGAATGACTAGCAAAGGTGGGGGTTATTGGGGCCACTTTATCATCCATCCACCACAGTGCTCAGTAAGCACTTAGCCAATAGTAAAATTAGTGTCAAAAAGTGACCCTGCAGTAGGAAATTCAAGACTTGCAATTTGCATCTTGCACAATGTAAGAAACCTGCTTTGTTCTTTCCTCAGCTTCCTTCTGATTCTTTGAGGCCAGCCTGATCTGCATGCCTGCCGGAACTGCCCCAAACCTGAGGACTCCACTCCCCACCACAAGCTAACCCCATTCAAGCTGGGCCTGTCAGGAATGTACAACCCAAATGTCACCATCCAGAGCTTGTTCTTTAATCATTAGCATCTCTGAAGTTGGTGAGCTGCATCCTTATATTCCACAGTGGAAGTGGTGCTCTTATTGAACGGGCATTTGGCATTTATGAGATCTCATTGCCAGCCAAGTTAATAATGCATCTAACGAGAAAAAGCATTGTGCAGTCTGGTAGATCTTATTAATATGATTCAATTTTAAAAGGGCTATTACTTCAGAGTCCTGATGTCTGGGACGCTGTTAAAGAATAATTCTTTTTTTTTCTTTTAAGAGTCACCATGACAACTGAGAGATACCCCACCCCCAACTTGAATCAATTACAGATTTTCCTGCAGAGGGGATTAGAAAGCTTTCCAGTTTATGAGCAATTCTTTCTTTTTTTCTTCCTTTGGTGACAGCCTTAGCTTCTTGTCCAACGTAAGCAGGAGTCCCAACCCATCGATACTCACTATGAAGCCCTTGCCATTCATTAACAGAAACCTGACCAGAAGACATTTATTGATTCGCAGGCATGTGCAAAGCATGCTGAGGCCTTCGGGGACATCACTATCTGAGAAGCTGACAGGAACACCGTGGTGACAAGTCACAGCCATGCAAAGCAGCAGGAGCCTGGGACCAATGGCACAGCACAAAAGACCCGCACAAAAGACCATGGTAAAGACTCATGCTGTCTGCTGAGCAGGCTCCATTGTTCTGACCCACAGAGGCTGGGTGGAGATGAAGGCTGAGGCAAGGTCAAGAGAAACTGTCCTGGCCCTTAATTTTACGCAAAGTCATCCAACAAATGGCGGGGTCAATTTGGGCATATCATTTAATTTCTTTGGCCTTTCCTTTTATACCCTACCTGAAATGGGACAAAGGCTTTCCTTACTGAGCCCTCGGGAACACGGTGAACATCAAACCAAGAAACAGTAGGCTGAGCACTTTGGTGTCAAGAAAAGATGACCAGTGGGGACCTTAGGGTGGGTTCCACTGCCGTGGCTAAGACAGGAGGTCGCAAACATTCCCAGTCTAGAGGAACATGGCCTGCAGAGTGAAGGGCTCTGAGGAGGATGCCCCACCTGAGCAAGAGGCCACCCCCAGAAAGCAGCTCTGCTGTTTGTGGTGCTTCTCACATCTGTTCTTCTATGGTTACTCAGCTGTCAGGAAAGGTGTTCAACCCAGTGTTCCTGCATTCCATGGGTACTCTCCACATGTAGGCCATGTGTCCCCCAGCCAGGCCACCTAGGTCCATAGCAAAAGGGGCCTGCTGATGGAAAGGACAAGCAGAATGGGGAATTGTGAGATCCCAAAATGGGCCTGTGTGTCAACCCTTTTCTCATCCTCATGCCCCTTGGACACCTTCCCCACTTTTGCTAGCTCCACTTTCATCCCAGATTCCTGCTCACTCAGGTGACTAAGCACTTCCTTTGCCATTGCTGAGAAAGAAGGCCACCTATGCTCATCACCCCCTATCCTGCTCATGGAGCTGAGCATTCACTGCGTAGAAGACAATGGCTCCCAACCTGGCTCTGCTTCTGAGAAAGGGGGGTCCTTGTAACTTAGACTCCTTCCTCGTGTTGTCACTCTTTTAATCAGTCAGTATGAGAAGTGCTAAAGGAAGTCCCTCAGGCAAAAGGAAAACGATGGCAGATGGAAACAGAGATCTGTATGAAGAATCATACAATTCCAAGAACAGCAAATATGTACAAGGTGTGATCACAAAACATAGTGAACATTTAAATTTTTAAATTTTATTATAGTAAAAAAAAACACATCATCATTAACACATTCATGACAGAGCCATAATTTGTACGTCTTGTTGCAAAGATGCTCTGATTTAAATGCGTTACATTCCCAACAGCTTGACCCACCGCTGTTACATGGGACAGTCTCCAAAGGTGGTTCTGAATTTATTTACATTGTTGTGGCTGCCTTGATGTCCTGAATCAATTAAAAATATTGGCCTTTCAGGATCATTTTTTGACTTTGAGAAAGAGCCAGAAACTACAGTGTCAGATTCAGGGAGTCAGGTGGCTGGGGACACTCCATGATATTCTTCCAAGCCCTGCTTTCTGTTGGGTAAGATTCAGCGGTGGCATTTGCTACATTTGTGATTGTGCCTCAGAAAGACACTCAAGAAGGAGGATTTCACTGGGGAGATAGCTCAGTAGAATAAGCACCTGCCTAGCAAGTACAGGGTCCTGAGTTCAATCCCAAGTACTACAAAAAAAAAAAAAAAAGAAGGAGGAGGAGGAGGATTTCCAGAAGTACTTCAGAATGTGGCAAGGATGAGGGAATAAGTGTGTTTGGAGCAAGGGTGAGTATTTTAAGGGAATTAATGGCAATGTGTCTTTTGCTGTAATCATTTTTTTTTTAAATTGCACATCATATCTTTTGATTAGCCTTTATTTTTTTGATTAGCCAGTCTTAGTCTTTTTGAGTTGCTCTAACAAATACAATCTAGACTGGTTGACTTATACACAGAAATTTATTTCTCACAGTGCTGAGCACCAGGAACCCTAATATCAAGGCACCAGCAGATTTGGTGTCATCAAAGACACACCTGTCCCCTTCTCACTGTGGCCTCTCACGGCAGAAGGGGCAAGAGAATTCTGTGGCATCTCTTTTATCAGGGTGGTAACCTCATTTAGGAGGACTCTGCCCTCATGTCCTGATGCCTCCCGAGGATCATACCTCCAAAAACCATCACATTTGACGATTCGGTTCCAACATAAGAATTAGGGGACAGATGAGCATTCAGTCTATAAGAAGAAGTATAAATGATTTTTTTCTTATTTTTAAAATTAGCTTTAAAAGAGAATGCGTTGTTTAAAGCAAAAGTAATAACAATGTGTTAAAGGGACTAGAATGCACACAGACGTAAAAGGCATGAAAATAACAGTACAAAGGGGAAGAGAATGAAAGGAAAGCACGTTTCTGTACTTTGTTACATGAGACAGCAGCGAGCAGTAAAATGAGCACATTGTGATTGGTCAAAATACACTATGACCTTAATACAACCACAGGCTATACAAAGAGATGCAGCAAATGAACAAACAAAGGAGGCAAAGGCGAACACACTCAATTCATAGAAGGCAAAAACCCAAGTGAACAAATAGAAAAATAAGAAAGTGATCGCATTATTAATTTCATTAAATGAAAATCACTTCAATGAAAATAAAAGGCAGGGTTTGTTGGGTCAAATTTAAAAAGCATTATGTACAACTATATCATACTTACCAAAAATACTTTAAATATAAATTTGCAACTAGATTAAAGGAAAAAGGAGGTACATGGCAACACTAATCAAAATAAAGCTGGAGTGGCTACGTTCACATTAGATGAAGTCATTTTCAGGTCAGAGAATATTAAGAGATAAAGAAGACAATTCATAATGATCAGAGGCATTTCATCATCCTAAATATTTACGCACCTAATAGAACTTAACAATACATAAAGCAGAAACCTAAGGTAGAAAAGTCCACAATTATAATAGAAAATACCAAACTTTCACTCAACAATGGATAAAACAAACTGAAATATCAGTGTAAATTTGGAAAAGTTGAAAAACATTAAATCAACAGGTTGTTGATTTAATTCACACTTATGCAACACTTCACCCAAAAACAGCAGAATGTACATTCTTTTCCAGGGTACATAGAACATTTGTCAACCTGGACTACACAATGGGCCAAAGAACAAGTCTCAATAGAAATCAAATCACACAAAGTGTGTTCTCTGACTATGCTGGAATTAAAGTAGAAATGGGTAACAGAGAGATAGCTAGAAAATCCCTTTATATTTGGAAGCTAAGGAAATATGTAATAGACACATAATTAAATCACCAGTGGATCAAAAGAGAAATCAGAGTTTTTAAATTGAATGTAAATGAAAACATTAGCATTTGTGGGATGCAGTTCAAGCAGTGCTTAGAAGGAAAAGCCTCCTTTTTCTTGCCTAATTGAATATACCTGAAATTAAGAAAGGTCTGAAATCAGTGATATGAACTTCTAGCTTGAGGACCTGGGAGGAGGGGGATAAGCACAAGGTGAGAAAGTTGAACAAAATCAATAACAATGAGAGGGCAAAATTTTTAAAAATATAAAACAGAAAAACAATGGAGAAATCCAATGACACCAAAATCATCTTCTTAAAACATATAGTCAAACTGGCGATGCTTTAGACAACAGAGAAAAGATACAGTTATGATCAGTATCAGGAATGAGAGAGGAAAAATCTTTATGGCTCCTACAGACATTAAAAAGGCACAGAGGGAATGTAATGAACAACTCTGCACTCATATACTAGACAACTTCTATGAAATTGGTTGATTTCTTAAAAGACACACATTGTTGGAGTAGGTAGCTTGCTAGACAGGAGCTGGAGGAGGGAAATAACAGGCAAGCGAAAGGAGGCAGCCATGCACCTTCTGACAGACAGTGGTCTGAATGTCCTGAGCTTGCAGTCTCTTTTTGTGAGCTGGAAACCTTGCACTCCCTTCAGGCTCTGCTCCATTGTGATCCAAGGCCTGCACATGCTCAGCCAGAGGACATAGTTGGTGGATATTGGCCCTCGTGAGCCTCATCTTCATGTATCTGCATTGACCGCCCCCGGAGTGGGCTTGGGCTGCCCACTGAGGTGAGCTATGTAAGTTCAAAAACTCCTCCATTCAATGTAGAGGCTCATAAGTACTTGGAACAAAGTCTCATTGGCTTCTACTTACAACCATCCCTACCCCCAGATTCTAAGGAAACAACCCTAGACATTGCTGCTGTAGCTGCCTGGGCTCTGCTTGTCCTCATTCCCTGACCCCATATGTCTACCTGAAGCTCTCCTAGGTGAACTGTACTCTCCAGTAAAAGTTAACCTTGCTTAGGAGCACACTTTGCTTGCCATACAGTAAAGAGCTTGCTCCAACTCCTGCTTTCTGACTCTGCTTTCTCACTCTTTCTGTAATCTCCTCACAAATCTCCATGAGGATCCAAGAGCCAAAATTGGCACAAGCCTGACACCATCACTGAGTCTACTTTCACAATTCCTGTTGACCATCTCACTAAGTCTCAGCCAGTACAATATGGATGATAAAGAAAAGGCATTCCTATTGGAAAGGAGGATATAGAACTGCCTTTAGTCACACAGGAAATAATCATTTTGTAGAAAAATCTTAAGGCATCTGGGACTAAGGAGTACAACAAGACTGCAGGTACAAAGTAAACATGAAAAAAATCAATCTTATGTTTATGTACTTACACTAAACAATTAGAAATGGAAATTTAAAGATAACACCATTTTTAACAGCATCAAAAATACAGAATCATTAGGAATGACTTAAAAAAAATTGTAACACCCACACAATGCCAAATTTAATCTATTACAAAAATTGAAGAAGACCTGAACAAACAAAGAACATGGCATGTGTGTGTGTGTGTGTGTGTGTGTGTGTGTGTGTCAGGGGTTCAATGTCATCAAGAAGTCAATATTGTTAAAAGAGTCTATAGGATTCTATGCAATGTTGAGGAAATTTTTATTAGTTAAGATTTTTTCCCAATTTGTGGGTTGTCTTTTCACTCTGTTGGTAATTTCTTTT
>NDGN011280465.1:0-11011 GCA_002564285.1 Tympanoctomys barrerae | reverse complement strand
GTTAATATCTTCCTTATATTATATCTGTTCCTCTAAGTAAAACCCTAACCAATACACCCTTGCAGGTAAGAGGTTGCTGAATATCATATTCCTAAGCACAAAGAGAGCACCACAATGTCTGTTAGTTAGCCTGGTTTATGTTCCTGAGGCAACACTTTCACCCTTTTTACCAGGTGCCAAAGAGGTCTGTTGGCTCTGATTCAGTCCTGGAGTGGGATGGGAGCTACAGGAGACCCAGGCTGGATACAGTGATCTCTGCTGTTTGGACCACATCTCCTATCTAGGAGATCCACGCAGGTGTTGGAAGTACCCATGGGTAGGAACGATGCAGTATGAATTTAGGGGGAGCTCAGTGACACAAATATAAAGCCATTCCCTAGAAGCCTGAGGGAGGCCATGCTACCTGCAGTAGAGGAACACACACCCAGAGAAACAGAGCCCTTTACTGAATGCTGAGATAGAGGAAGCTCTAGAGCCAGGGTGCCAAGTTATACTGTATCTGGAGCCACCCATTTTAGATTGGATTGACCAGGCAGGCCAAGTGATTGCTGGGACAGGATCTATTTCCCTTCATAGCTTTTCCTTAGGAAAACTCTTCTATGTTTAATCTCATCATTATCCCTGCTTCTTAGAGGGATGCATGAACATACTTACTATTTTTTTCTCAAATGTTCATTGAGAAAATTATCAGATACAAGAATGTGTTGCTCTGAGTAATAAAAGGTAATAAATAATTCCCTGTAATAATAAATTCCAAGATGAGATCCCCATAGTGAACAAAAAGGGCAACTGTAACACGTAAGACACAATTAACCAGCACATATAGAAAATCTTATAGCTATGGTATGACAAAAGGCACAATGTATAACTTTTGCCTCAAGGAGTTGGATAAGAAAACAAAACACAAGTTTAAAAGATAGCAAGAGAATAATTACAATGTTTTACATAGTTAAATGCAGGGCAAAGGAATAGAAATCTTCAAAATTTATGTGTTCAAGGCATCTAATACATGAGATAATTAGAAAGTTGCACTTATAAAGATTTGGAAAATAGAAATTTGTGCTATGTGAATTCACAGAATGAAGCTGAGTGTTGAAGAGGTAAATTGCCAATTTTAAAAAATTGCATTAATTTTTTTCCATTAAGGTTGGAAAGCCATTAATTGAAAAGAGAATTTTATAAGCACAAAAAGAGTTTAAGAAAATTACTTTAGTCCTGTTTCTTGAAATACTTCAATATGATCATCACAATCTGAGTTCCTGGTGCTCAAGGCCTTGCGCAGGACCAGTCTGTGTGGTGTATGACCAGTCTCAAGCTATAAATTTTCTTAAAAATGCTTTTGCTTGTTTTATAAAAAATTTGTGGTAGAGATGATGTGATTTGGACCAGATTTTCTTATAAAGGTTAGGAATGCTTTCTTCTTACTGTTTACCTAACAACTGTTCATCTATGGTTCTTCGCAAAACAACAACATAACAACCCCCCGCCCCATAAAGACTTACTAAGCTCAGACAAGAACAAAAACCTTCAGAGATAAGTTGAAAAAATGGGGGAAAAGATCAAGTGAAATTTTAAAAATTCTACAAAGCCGTTCACAAAATGCAAGTGTTGGAATATTTCTCAGTAAATTGAGAGACTTCCTTTTTTATTTAAATGGATTAGAAACTCAGGTAGAGGAAAGGCTTGAGAAGATACCTGTAAGGTATTTCATTAAAATATGAGCAAAGCCAAAAATATCAGGTAATGTGACTATCAAGAGAGGAAAAATAGAGCTAAAAGTGTCCTATAGATGCACAGCACCAATATATGAAGATCCTTGTTTCCACGATAGCTCCAAATAAGTCATGAAAATGAAATAATCTATTGTACTTTAAAACATATGGCAAATGCTGATTAATTTTACCCCAAGAGCATGCCAGTTTGAAAGGGGATTATAAATGCACACGCCACGAAGTGCTGTTCCTTCCAACAGGACAGGAGAGTGTATCCATTTAAATCATTTAAATATGGCGTTATCACCAGCACACTTAGAATGAGGGCAATACTGGACGAAAATTGGAATAACATTGGCCTTCTGGAGGGTTAGAGAGGCTGTCTCTGCAGCAGGTTGGCAATTTGTCACATCAGCCCCTTCGTGAACTATCAACCTCATTACCATGGTTCATTGCACACTTGGCCCTTGGGAGTCTAATCCTAATAGCATGTAGACGGTGATGACTCTGTGCTCTCAGATACTTCATTATTGATACACATCAAAATATATCTCCTACATGTTTGAATAAAAGAGTGAATACATTAGAAAGGGATAAACACACATAAAATGGAAACTAAGATCAATTGAATTATGTGGAAAACCAAGAAAGGGATCCTGGCTGTAATAGCACCACAAAAGCAAGTCTTCTTGAAGAGAGGAGGGTGAATAATCTTGTGTGACAGCTACCATTTGTTTATTCTGCTGTGAGGCCATGTATCACACAGTAACAGCTATAACTGTACATTAAGTAGGGCTAGTAAATGAAAGAGGTCTCAGGGATATTTTTCAATCACTGAAAAGACACACAAAGCTAGGGTGTTTGAAGGACATATATTTAACTACCACTGCCAACACCATAACACAGAGCATGTTGAGAGTCTTTTCAACAACTTTAGTCAGAACAAGAAGCTTCTTTCTTTGTAGAACTTTAACTTATGTGAAATATATGAAAATGTATTAACATATTACTAGTTGACACTGTATTTTTATAGGTATGTAGGTAGGTATGTATGTATCCCTCAAAGTGTCAAACACTTGATAGATCCATCTACAGAGAGCTACAAAAGATCTATTAGAAACAACCTGGTGACTGGAGGTTCTCTCTATTTAGCAGAAATAGGGTTTGCGTCAAGATTTGAAAAAATAAACACAGATGTGTGGGTATAGGTATGAGTTACAGTTATAATGCTGGGATTTCTTTGTGTGCCCCCCATTTCAAGGTGACTGAGTACATATACCACTGAGATAGTCCTCATTCCTTTTCAGTTATTATTTTGAAACATAATCTTGCTAAATTGCACAAGTTGGGTCAAAATTTCAATCCTTCTGCCTCAGAATCCCGAGTAGCTGAGATAACAAGTGTGTGATACCAACCTTGGCTCCTTTGTGTTTCATATTTATTGATTCATTGGGAGCATAAAAAAAGAAGACAAATAGCATTTACTTGGCAAAAAGGTTCACACACGTTGATATGTTTCGGCTGTCTTACACACTCTGGATTTTAAGTGGCCGTCATTAACTTCACTCGTTATTTAACCTTAAATTTAGAAAATTAAATGAAATTCAAACTCTGTTCATCAGCCACACTGGTAATGTTTCTGTGCATTTGACTCATAGTTCATATAGTGTGACACAGGTACACAATATTTCTAAAAAAGAGTAAAACTTTGTTAGATAAGAATGCTCCAGTATAACTTCTCTGCTTTGACAAAAGCCTTAACTAATACATCTGAAAAGCAATTTGAAGTGGTTTAAAATATGTAGAAAATTTGAATTTTCATAAACTTACACTTTTTTCCCCTGGCATCAGTCACTCACTGTATTTTTGACACTAACATCTAAAAATATTATGCATTTAGCACATATTTAAATTACTCTTAGTGAACATTTGTAAAATCACTGAAATATGGTCTCAGATTTGAACATGCAAATGTCCTTTTTCACATGAAAATGTGAATTGAGGCAGCTAAAAATTTTTGGTGAAGCGGGAAATCTTTTGTTGTAGTTGCAATCATAAATAATTTTGTTAACAGTCATCATACATATATTTAAAAGAGACAGGGTGGAATGTCTGGCTACAAAATGCCGGCAGTGAAAAAGCATTAGATTTGTAATAATTTAAGGTATGCACAAACTTTTTGAAAATGGTTAAAGGCTGAGCCATCCTAAATTTACAAAGTCAATTAAAAAATGTTATAACATAAAGCTTTGTAAAACATCCTTGTTTCTAAGATGATTTCTGTGAAAGAATAAACTAGTGAGATAAAGAGGAAATGAGGCCCACACACTAGGATATAACGCTAATCTTCTCAGATATTCTTAAAGATTTTCATAACTTTTCTTTCCACAGGCTTTGTATGCTGCCGAGCGTGCGTGCATGCACACATACATGTGCATTTTAAGATAAGGCAAACCCATATTTCAGTCACAAAAGAAATGAATGGTTTGAAACAGTGTGAA
This sequence comes from Tympanoctomys barrerae, assembly GCA_002564285.1. Lineage (NCBI taxonomy): Eukaryota > Metazoa > Chordata > Mammalia > Rodentia > Octodontidae > Tympanoctomys > Tympanoctomys barrerae. Next base: position 6,798 of record NDGN011280465.1, on the reverse strand, counting down.
AAGTGGTTCAGCATAGCTGGAGGCTACCTGAAATCTTAGGAGGATTTGGATAAAAATATTCCAGCTCAGTCTGACAAATTCTGAAGAAGAAAATTGCATCAGCACTTTTGAACCCAAGGCTTTGTTCCTTCTGACTGACCCCTTTGGGACTGCAAAGGCTAAAGAAAAAAGTATTCTGTCCATCCAAAGTAGTTTATTTCTGTGCATCACATATTTTCTTGTCCTTGATTACTATTGCTTATGGTTTCCTAGTATTGCCTTTCCTTGAAAATGTTTTAGATTGAAGCATCATAATTACCCCCTTTTAACCTCTGCTTAAATATATTTAGAAGGTCTGTTATATATGAGTTACTCTTTCTTAGTGTTCCATCTTCTCTATTGTTCCACATTATTTGCAAAGTAAAAAGTAAAAGTGTTCAGATTAGCACTAACGATTTCCCTTAATTTTTATCCAACTTTTTGTTTGTTTGTTTGTTTTTGAAACTGATTCTCACTGTAGTTCAGGTTGGTCTTAAACTCACTATGTAACCCAAGCTGGCCTTGAACTTAGGGTGATCCCTGTGCCTCTGCCTCCTAAGTAATGGGATTACAGGTATGCACCACCACACCCTGTATGTCCAACTTTGTGATTCTTTGTTATAAACCCTATACTTCAATTAGATTAATCTAATCATTGCTTTTCCCAAATCCCAAGCCCTTCACACCAACAACTCAGTAGAGGGTTTCTGTCTGGAATATTCTTTTCTTCAAAATACCACATCATCCTCAAAAACTCTGTAAAACATTGTTCACATATTATCACCTAATTGGCATTCCTTTGTAAGTTCTCAGAGCAATAGGTAACATGGAGTTTAAGAAGATAGTAGGCCAGAATGCTTACACTTTAAACCCAGCAGGGCTGAAGATTCGCTGTATGAACATAAACACGTCCTCAACCTCTTGGGGCTCAGAATCACCATGTTATCACAAACCTCACTTCAAAGATAATTGTGAATCTTTAGTAGCAAAATATGCACATATCCCATGACAGCTCTCATTGACAAAGGACTGTAATGGAATGGCTTGAATGCAACACTATCTTGGTAGTAATGAGTTCATGTGTGTCTTCATAGCGTCTGGCGCAATAATTGGTGCTCTGTAGCTCCTGGTCGTAGACTTTCTTAATGAATATCTTTCAGTACTTTAGGGAAGGGTCTACAGGGTGTCAGGGTCTCCCTACTAGACTGGATCCATAGTGATTCTCATGTTTACAGCCTCCCAAGTGCTGGGATTACAGGTGAGCCATCATGCCCAGTCTCAATCACCATCTCAGTGTACCCCGGGGAGGTGGGGCAAGCACAGCAGGCTCAAGGATCCAACCCCCGTCCCCTGTGCTCACTTGCAAGTGCTTTAATCCACTGAGCTATTAGGCTGGCCCTGATCTTTCGAAGTATTTATTTCAAAGCCTTCTAAACTTGGGAACTCAAGCAATTACTGTAGGCTCATGCCAAATGTGAGTAGATTACTTCTTGCACATATACCGAAATAACAGCCTAACAAATAATTTAAAAATTATAGAAATAATGAGAGTAAACATAGTAAAAGGTGTTCAAGTATCACTCTCCATTCAGGAAGGAAAAGTGGTAATGTTTGTAGATATTTGGCCTAATTAAACAGTTACCAATTCAATTATGTAAATACATGATGACAAAAAAAATGTTTTTTCATTAGTTTTTTTTTGTAAGATAGTATAACAAGAAATATAAAACCAGTTTCACCAAATTTATTCAATGTAAGAACTGACTGGTTGAAATGATACCTGATCGAGCAACGCTCAGAGTAGTCAACATATAAACAAAGGCACTGCCCAGTAACACGTGGCATAAACTATTAAGTTGTTAAATATGGTAGAAGCAGAAACACGTGTATTGTTTAGTTAAAGGAGACAGAATTCTCATTATTCATGAACAAGACAATTTTCTCTGCACTGTTGGGGAATAATGACATTAATCAAAAGGGATCAAAAAAGTGACTATATATAAGATAAATATTTCTATAAGAATAGCTGTCTCGTGTTATAATAATTACAATTAAAAATATAATGGAAGAGAAAAATAAATAATGCATCTGTTATGCATCAGATCAATCTACTTAAGATATAGTTCTTTCTATTTTCTACATTTACTGTACTACATTTATATATTTTTATTAAATAAGTGCATATTTAAACATTCAGGTATTAGAAAATGAAAGAATCAGTATTGCTTATTCCATATGAGTGTAATAGTTAATTTCATCACTTCTGCTTTTTTTCTATTCTGAAATGTAACAAATTTAGGGTTATCTTATATATAAGGCTAGTCAATTTTGTTTAAACTAAAGCTTGATTTTGAATAATATATCTTTGCTTATATTTTTTAAACTCATTATAAAACTAGGATGTTATATACATGTATATACACTTACTTTCATTTACTTATATACATTGACTTTCTATGTCTGCAGTATTTGCCTTAAGAAACACACACACACACACACACACACACACACACATCCCACATGAGTTTTTCTGTGTAAGTCATTTATCCCTGTGTCCAGTTCCAACTGGTACTGAAAGTTCTTTCTGTGACCAGGTTTCTAGAAAGTGTCCTGCCTGAACTCCTTTTTCAGGTGAGTTATTGAGATCCAAAAGTGAGGGAAATGGGCTGTAGATTGAGGGTAGTAAGAAGAGAAAAGTTACTTTCTCATATTCTGGCTTTCATCTGCTGTGTCCTGGAGCTGACACCAGCTGTAATTCCTCTCAACTTCTTTGGCATCATTGGCTGTGGCAGCTCAGATGGAGAGCTGCTGTTCGGTCAGTCAGCCACACTCATTTTGGTCTCCAACTGCCAATTGCATCACTCCCCATCTATTAAACTTATTCTTTAGGAAAATTATAAGCTACTTTAGTCCATGGCTTTTTAAATCACTTGGATAATCAAAATGAGTCTGTTGTAACATGACAACCACTTATTGTACAGCAAGATAAACTGGAATTAAAAGTGCTATGTCCCTTCCACTTCTAAGAAATTAATAAGGGGCTAGATAGCTTTTATATTGTCCAATCAAAGTAACTCAACCAACAACCTGAAATACGTAACTAGAAATTCCTCTACCAAGATTTAGACCTCATCTTAAAACTAGGAAATATCAATCATGTTTAATTATTTACTTGTGGCTAAGTAAGGAATAGACATGTGAATTTCCATGCTCTTTCAATTGGATGAAATCAACTTTGCTTTTTGAGAGGTGACTTTATGTTTGCTTCGTATTCTGTGTTTTTCCTAAGAATAGAGAACTCATCAAGCTTTCCCTCATTCATCTTGCTTGCCCCCTAATTTTCTTCAAATCTTTATGTCTAGAAACTACTTTTGTGGTTTGTGGACTTTATATATTTTCTCATAATTAATACAAAAGGCAGGGGCTAGGAAGATAGCTCATCAGTCTAAGCTCCTGCCTGGCAAGCATGAGGACCCAGGTTCAATCCCCAGTACCACATGCCACACCTACCCAGGAATCCTAGGTGGGCAGAGGAGGCCACTGAAACTGGGTGTGGTGGCTCATGCCTTTAATCCAAGCACTGGGAAGGCTGACACAGGAAAATCACTACAAGCCAGAGCTGCATAGCAAGACCCTGTATAAATAAATAAATAAATAAATAAATGATGAAATTATTGCTTTACCCATGAAATGACTTTTATTACAATCAAGCTGATTTAAAGATATTTATGCCTTCTTTGAAGTAGATAATGAGAATTTATATGACTCAAAATAACAGATAACTTCAAATATGTATATTTTTACCTGGGGGTATACTTTATATGTGTATTAAAATATCAATAAACCTGCTTTTTCCCTTAACCTTTCCAAAGTGAAAAAAATATGAATAGAAAACAGTTTAGAAGAAACAGGAAAGTTTTCCCAATGCTACTCAGCTAATTTCATCTTTTCATTCCATAATTCGGATTGAGAAGTGACATTATATTCTCAACCTGCACACCAACATTAACTTCTCCATTTTTCCTATGTTTACTTGGGGATTAGAGGATTTACTATTGTGGAGAGCAAACTGGGGGAAAAATGAAGTAGCAATCTCTTCAGCCTTCATTCTCTTCCTTCCTTCTAGGATAGAAACTCTTACTCCGATCAATACCAATATGACTAACATAAAGCAAGGATTTCTTCTTGCCTTTATGAGTTTGAGACTTTCTTTGGAATTCAGAGTTGAAGATGAATCATCTATTTATATACAATCAAGAAATAACTGCAGTTTCAATCTTGTTTCACTTTAGAATGATGAAAGCCAATTGAGCTAAATATATAATGAAGAAGATCAGTTTTGATAATGATATATAGTTTCCCCCTCAGGTAGTGAGGCATAATATTTGCAGGTCACCAGAGTTAGTTTTTATCAGTGTTTCAAGCATGCGAGTGTTCCCAAATGAATAGTCTATTGTTTAGCTACACAAAAGGAACCCTTTCCCTTTGACCCCAGGGGCTCACACAGTGCCTCAGGTGGGACAGTTCATTACCTGGAGTTTGGCATGAATAATGATGAATGCCATTAGTCATCAAGAGATTTTTCCAGAGCTTTCAAAATTCCAGCCACAATATTGGACTCAATGACCTCTTGTGGCAACAAACCCCACAGGCTAACTGTGTACCGTGTAATGACAGATTTTTTTACTTTTCTATATTAATATGCCATTAATTTCACATGTGTTGGAGGGCAGTGCACCTAAAAAAATGGATAGAACAATCCATGATTTTCTGTTTATACAGTTTTGATGGAATATAAAACATCATTGCTATCTGAAATAGCTTTCAATAAAAGATTATTTCTTTACCTATGAATGATAGCAAAATTCTCTAGGCTTCAAAATAAGTCTTATATCAATACTATCTAGGTGGCATAGTAAGAATCACATTAGGATTTACATATTGGTTATAATAAATACAGAAACTACCACTGGCACAAATTATGAAACTTTATTTTGCAATTATGACATGGGAGGGTTTCTGGCCCCTTAAGTTCATGTGTTCAGGTTTGTGTGTTTGCTTCTGACCAAATCAAGGAGGACCATTCATTTTGGTTCATTCAAAACTAGCTCTGAGTAGGGGCCCATTGGCCTGAGCTCACTGTCTTATAGCAGACAGGTTTGGTGGGGTCTCTTCTGGTGAGGAGCAGACAGGGAGAATGTCTAGCACAGCGAGAGAAGGGAAAAGGTAGGGCTCCTTACTTCACTTCCTGACCTGGGCCTCTCTTTCCTACTATGAAAATGAAACTAGACTTTGGCCTCCTGGGACCATCACCTGATTTGCTTCCTGACTATTCATCTGGGTTGAGGACAGGTGGGGTGGTCATTTGCACCTGAGGAAGTCTTTCAAATGGGAAAAATACAATTTTTATTGTTGGCTTCAGTGGTGGTTGTTTACACTAGCATAGACTGTGCTGAGGAAACATGGCCTCACCTTACTTTACTGTGGAGTGAAGAGGGTCATTAGCAGGGGATACCAGGGAGCCTGTATCTTGGAGTACAGCACGGGGGCCTCCTGGAGCGGCACTGCAGCTTGGAGCCCAAGGGCACTGAGTCTCAGCCTAAACTGGAGCAGCAGGCCTGGACTGGCCTGTTCAACTGACAGCAAAGACTGCAGGGCCACTGCGCTGCAGGGCGCTGCTTGGACAGTGTGAGGGAAACAACTAAACCCAGGCGAAGGCTGTCCTATGTTTATAGGCGATTCTGAGGTTCTCTGTTTACTTTCCAGCTCTGACTAGGAAGGAGAATAAAACTTGGACCAGGGATTTCCAGTCTTAGCTGCTTACTTTAGGGTGAATTTCAATCATATTTTCTGGAAACAACAGGGTTAGAAATGATAGCTCATGCATGAACTGTATTTTAGAAGATTTGCAACGATTGCGAGGAGTGTGAAGTAAGTCGAGCAAAATAATAAACACCTGCTCTTTCTTCCACAGTTTTTGGAATTTTAGATTTTTCCCAAATTGAGTCATATTGTAAAATATTCTGGTTGGAATGATACATTATTTCCCCAGTTGGCTGCCACTTTTAAAAAAAATGATTTTTTTCCTGTACGGGCAACTTGTACTGTCTTATGATAATCTGTCACGTAGAAAGAAACAGATTCCTTCTTAAAATATTTAACCAACATCCTTTTCCTTTCAGGTCACACAGTAATGTTTGTCACAAAGGGGAAAGGACAGCAGGGATGGCACGAGAGGTGGGCGGAGACCCATGGTGCTAATTATGACTAATGATAACTCAGCTCTTTCAACACTGGGAGTTTGTAAGTTGAAATGTTCTTTTTCACATCCAAATGCAAAGTTTTTGTGTGAACATGAAAAGAGATAATACAATTGCTCTTTTGTACAGCAGGGTTTAGAAGATTTGAGTCAAGTTTTTAAATGGCAAAGCTGTTATTTGGAGTAAGGTACTCTGACCCTTTTATTTTCATTTATAAAAACCACTTTTGTTAATAAAGAATAACATGATGCCTTGGTATAGCACAGATGTCCTGTCACAGTGGAGCTAAACAAGAGTACATTCAAGCCTAGTTCAGAGAGATACTTTCATATGTATTTCATCAATTTTTATTTATTTTATCTTTCTTTCCTTTTTTGTCTATTTTTCCTTTCTTTTTTTTCCAGAATTTTATTGACAAACAAATAGCAATTAGACAGTTTCAAATTAAATCACTAGAACAGATTCAATAATTAACACTCTGCAGACATTCTTCTTAGTGGTTAATTGCTGTACAAGATGC
>NDGN011280455.1:0-14538 GCA_002564285.1 Tympanoctomys barrerae | reverse complement strand
TTTGTATCTGTGTATTGAAAATGGTTAGGATAGATATATAGTTGCATTCTCTTAATGAATAGACGGTTTGTTATAATGGTGTTTGTAAATAGGATATCAAGTCCATATCTTGTACAGCAATTAAGCAATAGGAAGAATGTATGCAATGTGTTAATTATTATTATTATTATTTTTTTTTTTTGCGGAACCAGGGATTGAACTTAGGCCTTTGTGCTTACCAGGGAAGCACTTATTCCACTGAGCCATCTCCCCGGCCCCAATGTGTTAATTATTGAAACTGTCCTACCAAAAAAAAAAAAAAAAAAAAGAAAAAAGAAAAAGAAAAAGAATTAATGTAACTACATGATGATTGCCAGCTTCTCTGAAGAATACCCTTTACCTATTAATGAAGGAAGAAAAGGCACAGACCGATTTATGGATGAATCTGCACTGATTGTCAATATTAGTCAGAAACACAGAACTGCTGACTTACAGCCTGAAAGATCCTAGTAAAGATAACTCTTCCCAGTGGGTACAACTTGGGGTAAAACACATAACTGAAAGGAGAGATGACTTGAGATATGGATCTATACTAACTAGCAGTGGTTAAAGGTTGGCCAGCTAGTCAAGGACTGGGAAGGATGAAAGACTCATGATAGAAGGTATGCAGAAGGTGAATTTAAAGGAACTTCTGAAAATGGAATCAATATAAAGGTAACTTTATTCATGCAAACACTTAACAGAGTATATTTTATAGATGAGGCTCCTAATAAACAGGTAATGAGATGGGCCATTTAGTCAGTCAACATTTCCATGTTAGTCAATGCGGTTGTTCATTGTACCCACAGACAGGAAACCACTTGGATTTTTCCCTCACCACGGCTCATTTGGCTACCACGCTGCTGACTGTCCACCTACCAAAAGCAGAGGTGATCAGTGAGCTGCCAACGTAGCCACGTCCCTTATCAGGAATAGTTAGAGTATTTGAAATTGTCCTCACAGAGTAAACCCATATTTTATTCGTAGATCTGATGTTTCCATCTAAAGTTCTTCTGGCAGCTTATGGTTTATAAGAGAACATGAAGAATTGTTTATTAGAGGAAAAGGAATTAATGTAATTATATATTATGATAATTGCCAGAAAGAAATTGTCACAATAAGCCATGAGCATCTCATATAATGAATGTGTGCAAATATGAAAATTCTAATTAATACACTGTAGGTACTTATTTTTATTATCCATTTTTGGAACAACTGTCTGAATTTTAGCCAGATAAGTTATTTCTAATTACCATTATTTAAATAATGATATTTTAAAATTAATAATAAATCTATATGTTATTATTGGCATTTATAATTCACTTTTTAAACTTTTTTTTTCCAGTACTGGGGACTGAACTCAGGATCCTGCGCTTGCCAGACAAGTGCTTATTCTACTGAGCTATCTCCCCTACCCCTCACTTTTTAATCTTATCGACTGATTTACACATCCATCAATAACCATCTCCTGATTGAACTTGTGTGTAACAGCAAGAACTATGACAGATTTTCCAATCCGGTTTTCCTTATTTGAACTTTCAAAATCTTTTTTAAAGAAACTGAAAAAGATTCACACTAACATTTCCAAGTAAAACCTAATCTATGAATACACAGATGCCAGACCAAGTCAAAGAGTTTTATTGTTGTATTTAAAAAAAATACCTCAAAGTCTTATTTCAAGTCTGTCATTTGGCATCTTGGAGAGCTCAGTGACAATGCAGGTCCAGCTTGTGGGCTTCCTTAAAAGCTAGGACTTCGAGTGAAAGCCCTCTTTAACCACACAAATATGACTGGCAGAAGTTTATGCAATAACTATTTTAATTAAAAATTTCAGCCTTGCAATCCAGCTGTCTAGGCATTAATCTGATGTTCTGATGCACTTCTTCCAAAAAGAATAGAAATCATGTTAAAATTCTATAAAAATATTCATGTTTTTAGATAGAATCTGACTACATCTTTAGTTGTGAAAGGACTCAGCTGGTTGGGTCATAGTTTCATGGTTTTGTATTTGTTGTTTTAAACAGATGAAATAACCCAGAATAGTGAAAAAAATATTAATTTGAGTTTGAGTTTAGGTATACAACCACGATAACCTGGAATAAGCAGCTAGGACTGACTTATTATTTAAGAGCAGAAAAATTTATCAATAGATAATCACATTCATATAGTAAAAAATAAAAGGGTAAATTCTACAGAGTTTTTAAAAGTATGTATTTAGTTTTGGATAACAAAAGTATCTGGATTAGGTTGCTGTTAGGGAAGGAAAGAAGGAAAATGATTATGTAAAGAGGAAAAAAATTAAATTTCTGATCAAATAAACAAAATAAATTTGTGTGAAAATAGAGTATGTCTATGTCATTGCATCATCTCTAGATGAACAGAGAAAACATCCACACAATTCTTATAACTACTGGGGATATAAAAATAAAGGGAAAATGGTTTCTGGCAGAAAAAAAATATCTGTAGTTGCTGCCAAGACCTGAATGTTCCAAAGGTAGCTGAAGACACTTGACAAACTCAAGAGTACAGTCAGGTGATATGGCCCCTAAAATTTAATTTCTCTTCAGTCCTTTCACAAAAGCTTTTATATATTATAAAGTATTAATCCTATGAAATATTAGATTTAAAATATCTAAGAGAACATGCCTCACTGACATCCCTGGAAATCTTACTGTAATTCTAAAATAACTACTAAAGAAAAGATTGGCCTAAGCTGGGCCAATGCCAAGCTAAGAACAAGGGCCACAATATCTGTGATCTAGCAAGGAGACCTTGATATGTAAGAAACCAAGAAGAAGAGATATTGAGACTACTCACAGGAAGTCCCTGCTTTCCCGGTAGCCCAGCGTTTCCAGGGTTTCCTGAGATGCCATCGGCTCCATGATATCCTTGCTTGCCTTTTGGCCCAGGAAGGCCTGGAAGTCCCTTGATAATTGAAAATTACTTATATTATCCAGAGATGCTGAACAGATGTTTAAGTGAGAAATACCTTTATATTTATTGAAAAAAGAGGTAAGTTTATACCTTTGGCTAAAATTTTTTCCCATTTCCTACATTCCTTAATAATTTCTTATTTGGAAGCAACAGATAGTAGTCTTTAAAAAAAAAATCCCTTGAAAATGCCAAGATACTCAGCAATCTACTGTGATTGAGCTTTGGTGTAATCATTGATCTGTAGGATAATTCTATGGTATTTCTCGTCTGGCCAGCCTGTGCTTTACCCAGCCATCCAGGAAAGACCAGCTATCTGCACTCGTCCATGCAGTCTGCTTTCACCTGCAGAGGACAATCATTTACCATTCACAAAATCTGTGTTGTATTACTTTCCCAAGATACAAATCATGGCTGTTTCTGTTGCCCTTTGGGGCACACAATCGCATGACTGCAGACAGTGTGAATATTTTGTTTTTGCTTTAGGGCAACTGGGTTCTGTCTGTAGGGATCTCTAAATGTGCTCCTGATTTATTTTTATTTTCTCTAATTTTTTTTAAACCAACAAAGGTTAATGAAAGCAGGCATATAGGGGTTGGTTGGGGAACACCACAAGAAGCCTTCGCTAATAAGCCAGTTGATACCTAACTGCCTGGCTAGAATGGGATACTAAGGCCAAGGTAAAATTAATCTTTGTTTTGTGGTAAGACATTAAAAACCAAATGTTCAAAGCCTTTCAATTCTATTTGCTAGGGGAAGGAGAAGCTTTGTCCTCCAATGAAATCCAGCTCATGTTTTTTTAATCGTGCTTGAAGATCTTTGACCTTTGTCACAGTGCAGTTAGCCATGATTTCAAGTTCCCAGTTTTGCAGTGGTTCACCATGAGAGAGGAGCCCGTATCCACAGAGAGGGCTCTGTAACGAGGGAAACAGCATCTCTGGTTGCAGGGGCTTATATTCAAACCACAAGTTTCATCTTGACTTAGTGGTCATATTTTGTTCCCTCTGCGTTCCAGCATGGGTTTAAATTTTTTTCCACAAAGACAATCTGATTTATCCAACATGACATAACTGGCTCTAAACTTTTCTGCTTTCTGATGGTGTCAATTCTATTTAGTAAAACAGAAAGATGAAAGAGGCCTTTTACTTACAGGAATGCCAGGTTTTCCAGAGAGACCAGGAGCTCCTTTTTTCCCCTTAGGGCCCTAAAAATGGGAAGCACACTGTCGTTATCCAGACATATACCACCATAACAGCCGTAAAATCATCAGAACAGAATGCTGAGAAGCGGGTGCTAAAGTACTGTCACTGCCTAGTTCGTTATCACTGACACTGTCATTTACCTTCCCTAGGAGTGGGGTTGTTTTCACATAAAACTAACAGATTTTGATCAGCATGCTAATGAATTTTCTTCTAGTTCCAAATACTATGATTTAAAACCTTAAATCATAGCACTAAGTGGGAACTACTTATTTAATGAATGTGACCAGTTCTAGGCAGAACCTTTAACTTAAAATGTTTTTAAAAGTTTTTTTAAAAAATGATCTTATATAATTTATTATTTGAAATTTAAATTAATGGGTGCAGTTTAGATATTCATAATGATTGCATTCATCCTAGGGAATTTGTACTCATACATGATGTATCTTAATTCCCTCCCTTCCCTTCAACCTCTCTTACAAGGTTTTGTTTGCATTTTTCCTTTTTTGGGAGGCAGTACCAGAAATCAAACTCTGGAGCTTGCATTTGTTAGGCAGGCACTGTGACACTCAGCTGGATCCCTGGTTCCATTTTTTTCTTTTCATCATCTTTTCTTCTTTCTTCCTTCGCCCAACTCCTCCCTTCTCTTCTCTCTTGAACATTTTCTTATTTGCAATATCTATCATATACTTTGGTCCTTCTTTACCCTTCTAATTTCTTACACCAAAGAAACAATGTGAGATTTTAAACATGATTTTCTGATTTATTTCATATAAGAGTAGATCTCAAAGTGCATCTATTTAGCTAAAAATGGTTCAAGTTTATCCTTCTTTATGGCAAAGTAATAATCCATTGCATTAAAAACTCCGTATCTTCTTTATCCATTCATCTGCTGATGGACATTTAGACTGTTTCTAACATTTACTGTTATACACTATGGTGCTGTAAACATGGGTGTGCATGTGTTGCCCTGCTATGATGCTTTTAATTATTTCAGGAAGATACCAAGAAGGGAAGTAGCTGGGTCCAATGGAATCTAGTTTTAGTTTTTTAAGGAATCTACACATTAATGTCCACATTGGCTGCACCAGTCCATATTCCCACCAACAATGGAAAGGATTCTTTTTTGCTCATGGCCATGCCAGCACTTGTTATTAGTTGATTTCTTAAAAAAAATTTATTTTAGCACAGACTCTACAGAGTCTCAGTACACAGATCAGACTCATAGTGATCCTCCAATCTTCAGCCTCCCAAGTGCTGGGATTACAGGCACGCACCACCACGCCCAGTCTCAATCTCCATTTCAGCACACCCTGGGGGTGGGGCTGGCACAGCAGGTGGGGGGATCGAACCCCACCCCATGTGTCTGCCCAAGCAGGTGCTTTAATCCATAGTTGATTTCTTAATAATAGGCACTCTTTCTGGAGTGAGATGAGCTTTTTTTCCTTTTTCAAAATAGCTAATTTCAAGAGATATTGAACATCATATATTCTGGTATGTGTGTGGAACTTGAAGGCAAAGTTCCTGCTTAAAAGGCTCTTCTATAAAGCAAGGTGCATCATCCCAGGGCCTGAAATGTGCTTCTCTGGTAGCGCAAAGAACATACTTGAAATTCAAGGAAGAGATATTTATTTCCCAGGGAACTATTTGTTGCTCCACGAGTGTGATGTTTTAAGTCCTAATTGATTTAGCAGCAGCTGGTCTGCCAGGAGAGTTAGGAATTTTGCCCTTACAAATCATGCCATTGTCCTGATGATACCCGAAAACTATTTTAAAAAGAAAAATATGGAAGAGAGTGACCTGGTACACAAATTAAAAAAATAAAAGATATTGTCATTACTAAACAGATTTATCAGAAATCATGATAATTCTACTTGGAATGTCAGAAATATAAGGACAAACTGTGCTCCAAATTTAACTTAACAACATTCAAAGAAAAGAACAATTTTGGATGTTATGCCTTCTGAAAAATGAATTTAACATTTCCAGAAGATATAGAATATATAATCATAGGCAAAACGAGCATGTTCTACAAGAGATGTAAGTTCAACTTCAATAGAATTTGATAACAGGAAGTTAGACGATCAAGAATTTACTCAATCTTTGAAAATTATTTTTAAAAATTTGTCTTAAAAGTCAGTAATACAGTCTATCTAAAGCTAAAGCTACCATGCAATGAGATTGTTGGTGACCTGGCTTTATTTGAGGTATATATGACACAAATGATACTTATAGTAAAATATGTTTTTATAAAAACTAAAATAAGCAAATAAAGGCTAAATGTGAAAAAATATTCTGAATTTAGTCATCTTGAATAATAATAATGGTGATAATCCTCAACTATGTTAACCAGAATGTTCACAGTATTTTTTTTATGCAAACAGATAGATCTGTCCTAGACTCCTGATTTTCAAAACAGAACTTTCTTTGGCTTATGAATTTCAATATGGTCCAAAGAAACTCATGGTGGGATTAACAGTTTGAGGAAAAATATATCTTCTGTTTCAAAATCCTTCTTTGAAAATACAATAACCTGACTCTTAAATATTAAAAAAATCTGTAAAATCTAAAAGACCTTTCTGGGAAGGCCAAGATAGATGTCAACCTATAACTTGTAAATTAAAACAATGCTATAAAAGAAGAAAGTCATAAAATGTGTCATAAAGAACAGACACCCCCAAATTACAATAATGTAACAAGAGTTTTTTTTCCTTGTAGGAGGCTGTAAAATTATTCAAGCTGAGGAAGGGAAGGAAGAGGAGAATCAGAAGAGAAGAAAGACTATTAGATACTGAAAGGACCCTGAGAAGAGTCCTTTGCTCTATATGTTGTCTTCCTGCCATGAGATGGATACAAACAATAAAATTGTCATACAAGTTTGAAGATCTGGGCACAAGAAAATGCCTAGAAAGACTAATGTCGTCATGAAGAAGTCCACATAAAGTATACCGAGTATCAACAATTTCTGCATGATACATGCAGACAATGGAAGGTCTTTCTGAATTCCTCAAGTATTCAACATAATGGGAGGAGAAACAAAATGTTATTTCCACGTTGCTAAGTGTAGAAGAATATGGGACTGAGAATCCTGTATGAAGTGACCTTGCTCTAACCTGAGATGAGAAAAGAACTGTGCATACAAGCATGGATTAAAGAACTTCTGCTGAGAAGTTCAAGACTGATGTAACATAGTGGGATGATGGTCATCAGGCCCAAAGAATATGATGTACATTTTAGTGGATGTTATGTGAGTGGATGGTACTGAAGACTAAAGTCAACACTCATGCCTCATCCCCACGTTGCAATTCCAGATGTTACTGCAAACTTGTGAAGAAAATAAATGGGGAAAGTTTTCCATCAAATGTAGCATATTTGAGTAAGTGGAGTCAAAGGCTTTCAACTGATTAGATTTTCACCTATTAGGTTTCTACCATTAGGCAAGATGGACACTCAGGATAGATGTAAATCCCATCTTGGGAATGTCCTTTTAGAAAGTTGTGAGTTTAGTATATGACACATGTATGCATCTTATTCCAAATATTCAAATGACAAAATAAAAAAGATTTACATATTACCGGAAATCAATGAATGCTTGCAGTGCTCCTTATGTTGAGGATTGTTCCAAAAGAGTTAAATATCGTGCACTGAAATCTTAATCTGTGGACCCATCTAGTTTTACTGCAAGTAAGAATGTTATGTAGAGTTGAATGAGGCATTAGGAAGAAACTCAAAATAGAATACCATTAAAGGAAAATTATGGATATGAGGAATTTTTTAAGGTATGTTTTAGTAATGCAAGTAGGGCAATTGTGGTTAATATCTATATACTTAACACTAGCAATGCTTAATAAAAAGAGTATGTTTCTGATGTTTTTGGACATTCAATTCATTAAAGACTTTCTTTATAACTGCTGTCACATAATGAGAAAGGAGGACAGCTGAAAAAATCAGAATTATAATAAGAAAAAAAAAACCTGTCTATTTGTCTGTCTGTTTGTCTGTCTGTCTGTCTGTCTGTCTGTCAATCTGTCTCTGTCTCTGTCTCTCTCACTGAAGTTTAGACTGTTGTTAAACTGCTATTCACTAAATGTCTATGTGCTCCCAAAGTTCACACACTGAAATCCTAACTTTAATACTAATGCCTAATAGTATTAAGAACTTAGGCTTTTAGAGGTGAGGTATCCGGTGGAACTCACGAATTTTGGTGAATGTCATAAATGGGAGTGCAACAGACTCTTGACCTACCTTGCAAAATGTGAAGCACAGTGAAAAGTTGGCAATATACAATGTAGAAGAGGACTCTAACCAGAATCTCACCGTGTTGAAACTGTGATCTTTGGGCTTTTAGACTTCTGAACTGTGAGAAATATATTTCTGTTGCTTGTAAACCACCTCATCTATAGTATTTTGTTATAGCACTCTGAACTAAAACAGTGCCTTTCAAAAATTTATATGTTTTATAAATCACAAAGTTTTAATTATTCAATAGTTTTATAACTAAGCTCAGAGGTAACCATTAATAAACATTAACTTATACACAGGTGGTCTTTCAGTAGGAAATTACAGACTGGGCCAAACATAAAGAAAGTACCTTATAAAGTGTTAGTCGATGATTAATTGACTTGGTACCCTATGCAGAGAAAAAGGCATTCTTCAACCAATCCTCCAAATTCAAATATAAAAAGTAGAAGTATTCTATGTTATTTTCAACCTCACTCATATTATTTTATTTAAAAATAGGTACCTCATAAACCAATGAACAGACTTTCTGTTCTCATAATAGGGAGGGCAAATGAATTTTATATGTAGTCTTTAGAGAGCATGCAAAATAGTGCTTTCTTTTTGCCTGTTAACACTGAAAATGTATAGAGTGGCCATTTGAAATAAAATCCACTTAAAAAACCTTCCATTCATCAGGTCTGTATTGGTTCATAGACTATAAGAGGAGGTAATCAAATACTTTCGCTAAGGGGCATTTTAAAAAATGTACGTGTTAGTCTGAATCTTTATTTTTGTTATTTGTTTTCAAATATTTGTTCAAAACAAGCTCAAGTATAGTTATCTCAATAGTTTGATAGTTTTTACTTTGAGAGAGCAACTTTAAAAAGTGAACAGATTTAGAGAAGCACACAGGATTTATTTTTCCTATTTCTATCTCCCTTTTTTAAGCCAAGAAACTGCAATTCCCAAAACTGTGGAACTTTGCTTTTGGGGAAAGGTAAGATCTTGGCTTGAGTTTTAACATTCATATGCCATTATAGGACAGTTCACTTACATTTGTATTATGGAAATAATAGTTATTACTTGCTGTCACTTTTTCTTTATAGCTTTTTGAAGCCACATGCCCAATGAATGCATGAATTGGTTAAGTAAAAGTAGTTGTATTTCACTTAATTTATAAAAGATTTCAAAGTAATAGCTTCTGTATAATAATGGGAATCAGGAAACAATTTCAAATGTTGGTTCTGTTGGTGATTAGTTCTGTAATTTTAGATAATACATAATCTCTCTGGGATTTTTCTTCTTCTGAAAAATTAGAAGGCTTTCCAGATGATTTTAAGGGGCCATTCCAAAATCCAAAGAATAAATTTAAAACTTTTCAAAAACAAGTTGACAGTAATTGGACAGAGCCCATCTGGCCACTGATGGTGTCTTTAATGAATAATACATAGTTAGTGGTTATTCTTGTGGCAGTTGGTTCTATTTTTAAACTCCACGAGGCTTTTTAATGTGTCCTTGGACTATATACTAGCACTGCTCACCCTGTATGCATAGTCGGGTTCCTCATGTCCACCATCCCCTAGGTCAGTGATGGCAAACCTTTCAGAGCTTCCATTGATGATACACAGCCTGCTGTGGCATGCATGCTATAGGTTTACCACAACTGCCTTAGGTGCTGTCTGATCACCCTGGCCTGTTTTCAGAAAGGATTCTATTAAGTCAGCTTAGCCAGAACCCCTTACATATCCTTGAGTCTCCCCTTAGCAATTTTCCATCCATCATTCCTACTCTTCTCCTTGGTTATAACCTCCCTCTTGTAGATGATATATTCGGAACTCAGCCCTTTGTCTCTCCCCATTGGACGATCTCATTGTACTTGCTGATAGTTGTTTTTTTTTTTTAAATGTACTTGGTCTAGGGTCTCACTACACAGCTTGGACTCATAGTGATCCTCTTATTTTCAGCCTCCCTAGCACTGAGATTACAGGTGTGTGCCACCATGCTCAGACTCAGTCATTGGCTTAGCACTCCCTGGGGTGGGGCCAGCACAGCATGTGGTACCAAGGATCAAACCCTAGTCCCAGCGCTTGCCTATGCAGGTGTTTAGTCTGCTGAGATAGCTCACCAGCCCACTGCTGATAGTTCTGAATATAACCTTTTTTTGCCATGCCTTAACAATTATAAATGAATATTTTTTTCTTTAGTACATCGTACAACAAAATAGTTTGACTGGTAGTTTTTACTCTACAGTGCTGGTATTTTTGTTTGAAACCAAAGGAAGAGATTACTAATTTGGGATGTTCGGCAATTTTCACAAAGCCAGAGAAGGCTGCTGATAAAAAATATCTAGAAAACAATATACAAATAAATTAGAAGCCTATAGCAATCCTATTCCAAAATAATGAATGATTACTTAAATTACAATATATACTGATTCTCTTGAGCTTTTGTTTTCTTCTTTCTTCTTCTTCCTTCCTTCTTTCTTTCTTCTTTTTTTTTTTGTGATACCAGGGATTGAACTCTGGACCTTGCACTTGCAAGGCAAGCACTTCTACCACTGAGCTACCACCCCAGCCCTTCTGTTTTCTTCATTCAACAATTTGTTTCACATTGTTTCAAACAATTTCAACTTACTTCAGATCCTTTCTCTCCTTTTAGTCCTTGTTCACCTCGATCACCTGGTTCTCCCTTTAATAGGAGTCAAAACAGAAATCACATGTAAAATGAAGACAAAATGAGTCATATTAGTGTTACTATTTATAAATGTTACAGTGACAGATAATGCTTTCAAAACATACTGGGGGCCCTTGCTGTCCAGTGGCACCTCGTGGTCCTGGCACACCCACATGACCCTAGGAATAGAAAAGATGATTATAATAAATACAGACATATAATTTAGAGAATACTGTACTATCACTTAAATTGGTAACAGTGTTGGAAGACTCAATTTACATACTATAGAGATTATGATTATTTTTAGAATTAACAAAGAACATAATAGTCATTAAATATTATGTTTCAATATGAACTAGTGTGATGAACAAGTATGCAGTTTTGTTTTTACTTCTTTTGACACTCGATATACTAGCCTGAATGGTAGCCTCACAAAAGATGTCTATGTATTCATTATTAGAATCTGTGAAAGTGGGAAAAAAGTCTTTATAGATGTCATTAAACTAAAGATCTCAAGGTATGATTGTCTTTGATTTTCCATGTGGGCCCTAAATCCACTAACAAGTATCCTAGTAATACACAATGGGAGGAAGACTTAACAGGAGAGGGCTAGGTACAGCCAGAGGCAAAGACTGCAGTGACAGAACCACAGGAAGGTGACAGTCACTAGAAGCTAGAGGAGGCAAGCAAGGGTTCTTCCCAACCCCTCTAAAGGGAGAGTTGTCCCCCTCACATTTTGAGTTCCAGTTCCCAGTCTTTAGAATGGAGAGAAGAGATATGTGTTGCCTTACACCACCCATTTTATGGTAACTAGTTATGTGATATCAGAAAGTGATATGGTCATTTCTAAATATCCTTGGGGGACTGGTTCCAGGAGCCAACATCCAAGCATGCTGGAATGCCTTAGGTATAATGTAGTATTTACATATAACCTATGCACACCCTCCAAACTACTTTAAATCATCTGTAGATTATTCCTAATTTGCATATGTGAAAGCTGTCATTGTTGTACTGCATAATTTAGGGATTAATGTCAAGGAAAAAGTCTGTACATGTTCAGTAAGAACAGTTTTAATCTACAGTTGATTGAAACTGCAAAAGTGGAAAGCCAAAGGTATAAAGACTGTAAGAGCAGGTTTCTTTTTTTCAATCTATTCCCTTTACAGAAGTGTACTTTGGTCTTCATTAAAAATTAGAAGCAATAATTACATGCAGTATAAAAAATGCCAAATGACTGACATTCAGTAATCTGTTGTCACTATAGTTTTCCTAACAAGGAATGCTGAGCTACCACATTTCCATTTTCAAGTGTGTAAGCAGAAACTGGCAATAACCCAGACACTGGTCAGGGGAAATTTAGGTTGAGGAATTCCACGTGAAATCTCTTTTATCCCCATTCCTACTGTCCCCTCACAAAGACTCTTTCTTCCTGCTCTCTTTATATTATAGAACAAATGCCCTAGAATACGTAGCAGGACCATCTTTGCCAGAACTATAAGAAGGGATTGGCGGTGTAGCCTAACAGTATTTTCACAGAAAAGTTAATATTTGCATCTGTGAAGCAATTATTTATGGTTTTAAGTTTCAATTTCCTGCTAAAGAAAATGAACTACGTTTAAGGAAAGACACAGTATCAGGAGAGAAAAGCTGGTTTGGGAAGATTTCTAAGTATCACATGATACATTCAACAGAAAACTATTACCACAAAGGACTCTGTTTTGTTTAGTAGCATGTAACAGGAGCATAGCCAGCAAAGATCCAGCATTAGGAAAATCAAGAGGTCATATGGTCCAAGTAAATCCTACTCCTTGTGGGCCATTTATCAAACAGCTTTGTGGAATGAAGTAGCTGGTGAAAAACTTGAGTTACAAAGTACACTAAGAGTGAGCAAATGAGCTAGTTATAAAATTCAGAATTATCTGTGGCCAGTTGTGGCTTTGCCTCCACCTTGTATGTAGAAGTACAGAGGACTTTTTGGAATGATGGTAGAATGATCAATGTCTTGGTTGGCTTTGTGGAGTCTAAACATAAATCTCATGAAAGACAATCTAGCTTCATAGGAATTTCACTATACTTATTCAAATTTATCCCAATAAAATTTGGCAATGACCATTCTGATAGACTGGCTAAAATTAAATGTGCTATGTTATCATAAAGTCATTTAAAAGAGGTTATTGGAAATGGTGGATTTTGACTGATGCTGCTGATGGTGGGCTAAATTGGCTGGCCAAGGGAAACTTGGAGAAAGTTTTACAGGGAAAGTGATGATAAACTCAATCTTGAAGGATGAATGTTTTAGTCAGAGAAGAAAGAATATTCTGGCAGAAAGACAGAGAGCAGGGGAATAAATAAATGTCATGTGACAGAATAGGTTAAGTGGAGAACAGATTTGAGAATGTTATGACAGGGGACAGAGAATCTAGGAAAAAAAAAGGCTGGAGAAAATTGGTTTAATAATGACAGTTATGTATCTGTCAGTTTGTCCATTCAGTCTGGCTAGGCTAAATCTGCCTGTCAGAAACGACCACAGGAAATTTTACCTTGAGAGGAAGATGTTTTGGATCAATTATCTTGTCAATTAAATTCATTAAAAGTCTGTTTTATATCCTTCATCTTGCCTAATTTTAATGATTCTAGGAACAGACAGTAGAAGGAGCTAGGCTGCTTTTAGCATTAATACATTACTATTTATCTCCATGATGCTTATTTCCATTTGAAACTGAGAAAAATCACAAAGAAACCTACTCAAATTTGGAAGCAAAGTGTAAACTTTCAGAAATTACCTTGAACCCCTCGGTTCCAGGTTCTCCACTTTCTCCTTGTTCTCCTATAGGACCCTAGAGAAAGCACACATAAAAACAATCAATTTCATTGTTGTGATCATGAACATAGATGATATACTTAGTATGGTTTTATTATTTCCCAACAAATATAAAATCTAATATATAATAGTTCACTTAATTGCACTAAATAATTCTAAATATTGAACTCCCATGAAACCAAGAAAAGCAAGTTTTACTATACACTGAATTACATAAAAAGAAACGCATAATGATTCTGTAGAAAAATATTGAAGAAATGATATCAAATTAAAATACAAATTTTGGAAGAGTAGTATAGAGTGTAGTATAAATGATGGCAAAATCACCTTTCCTTTTACCTGGCTTAGCCGACCCTGAGGGGGCGGGCTGGTGCAGCATGTGGTGCTAGACATGAAATTGCGGTCTCCTACGCCTGCCTAAGCTTGCCTAAAGAGGCACAATAGACCACTGAGCTATCTCGCCAGCCACAAAATAACCTATTTTATTTAATGTTAAAATGAGTAAAACAGATGTAAGCAGGATCACTAATCCGTTTATTGATTCTGTTAATCAACAAATATATTTAAATAATCTTTACAAAAATACTTAAGTTAATTCTACTTTATTTTCTTCATAAAAGGGGGCCTGCCCCTTAGCTCAGTTCTTTAAGTGGCTGCTTCAACAAAGCAGTCAGG
>NDGN011280454.1:0-14973 GCA_002564285.1 Tympanoctomys barrerae | reverse complement strand
CCCCCCCCACACACACCATAAATGCTTAATCTGTTGGAAGAAAATATAGCTAAGACTCTTGAAAACACAGCTGTTGGCAAAGACATTCTGTATGGAGTTCAGTTGCACAAGAAATAACACCAAGAACCACCAGTTAGGGTCACACCAAATTAAAAAGCTCTACACAGCAAAGGAACCACCAGTGGAATGAAAACAGAACTATAGAATGGGAAATAGTTGGACCAGCTATTCTCCAACAAAGCAATAATATCTAGAACATATAATGAACTAATGAACAAAACCTTAGACCCATCCCCCAGATTTAAAGACCCAATCAAAAATGCTCACCTGCAATGAATATGCAGTTTCTTTCTCTCAAAGGAGTACAGTAAATAGATACATGAAAAAGTGTTCAACATATCTTGTTATTTGAGAAATGCAAATTAAAATAATGCTGAAATTCTGTCTCACTTGAGAAAGAAAGGCTGCCAGCAGGAAATTAGCCTTTAGCAAATGCGAGTCTGTGGGAGGAAAGGAACTTCGCTGTTGGTTGGCCTACTAACTGGTGCAACCACTATGCAAATCAACATGGAAATTCCTCAAACACTAAAAATTAAACAAAAAAACCATTTGATCCAGCTATTTCTCTTCAAAGGTATCTTCTCCACAGTTACATACTTCATACCAGAGTGAAGTATATATAGCCAGTTTTATATCAGCATAACTCATAATAGCTAAATCATAGAAACAGCCTATATGTCTATTAACAGATGAATGGATAAAAGAAAAAAAAATATATATATATATAATCTCCAATGGAGTACTATTCTTCCATAAAGAAGGATAAACTGAAGTCATTTATAGGAAAATGTTTACACTTGTAGACCATAATGTAAGTGAAGTAAATGGAACACACAAGAGTAAATATGGCAAGCTTTCTTTTATAAGAGATACTTGATATATAAATAAAATAGGATATAGATGGTATGAAAAAAGAGAAAAAATGTCAGTGATGGACTATGTATCTAAAAGTATATCTTCATTTTTAATAATTGTCTTGTGTGCTTTATATGTTTTTGGCCTAATAGTATGGTCATTAATCTATAGATATAATTTATATGGTTTTAAAAAAGAAATAAATCAATGTGATGTGGGCAAAATGTGGAGGATAGAGACGTGTCTCTATGTAAAACTTTTCCATTCTGGCGCCAGGGAGATGACTCAGTGGAATAAGCACTTTCCTGGCAAGTGCAGGGGCCTGAGTTCAGTGCCCAGTTCCACCAAAAAAAAAAAGTTCCACTCTGAACATAATCATGTACTGCAAGTGGGTATTGATGAAAATTTAAGTAAAAGAAATGATAGGAAGAGAATAACCTGAGAGGTGGGAGAGTTTCACTGCCCCCCATTGCTGTGCTCCGTGTGACATTGTCATTTGCGGCAACTTCTGTCAGATGAAAACATGAGTATTTATCTTCATTAAGTCATCACTGAATCTGGAGCCACGGGTTCCCTGGGCTGTTCCGTAAAATTAAATTGACCAAGTAAAGTGAACATTTCGAATCTTCTAAGCAGAACAAAGCAGAGTTGGAAAAGACGTAGGCAACTGCTTTATTCTCCGGTTTAGGAAGGTGTCCGTCTTGCATTTTTACTTGGAATATGAGACTATTTTATTAGCTCTACGGATGTCATTATTTTGAATTGATAGCCTCAACATGTGACTAGATAAAGGTGACATGTAGTAATAGCTGAAAGTCTCATGTATTCACCTGAGCTCATTTCCAACACCGCAATTTTTAAAATTTTATTTATTTATTTATTTATTAGGCACAGGATCTCGCCACACAACTCAGACTCATAGGGATCCTCCTGTCTCAGCTTATTTAGCACTGGGACACAGGCTTTCACCCCCACACCTGGTTTCATTGGCTGAGATAGCGTGCTCAAGGTCCCAAGCCAGCGTGGCGTGCGGCTCCAGAGATCAAACACAGGTCCTGCACTTGCCAGGCAGGTGCTTAGACCGCTGAGCTATGTCCCCAGCTCCCAACATCACAATTTTAAGGGGACTCTAGATATGTTCTTTGATATCATGTGAAAGACATATTTCTAGTTTTTACTTGGAAATACTATTTCATACAGGTATCTCCTTTTCCTTTCTTTTCCCTAGTAATCCTTTTGTATTCTGCTTTACTTAAAATTTTATTTCCTTAGTAGATAGAAATAGACAATAGTGTTTGTGGCCAGAAATGTCAGGTCACAAAGGATTCTATTGTTCTTTGTTGGTCAAGTTGCAGTTCCTGAATGAACTGTGTGTATTGTAAGATGATACGAAAATTTTAATTTCATGTGATTATTCATGTTGAAGTAAACTTAATATATTAAGCACTCAAGTTATATGCAGTATTACTTTTATTTAATCATTCAAAAGTGCTACTAAACATTTTTTATTTTAAATGTTTCTCGATGTATTCTTTTTTGAAGCTGCTTTAAATGAGCTATTATGATAAATGATTATTTTCACAGTATACAAAATGCATGTTCCACATATCAGCTGTATTCTCAAAATGAATATTCTCCAATGACTTAGATATTCTTTTTATGCTTCTACTAGTGTCCTTTTCTCTGAGACATAACACCTGACACTCACAATTTAAAAGAATTTAATTCAATTCACAGTTTCAGAGAATTTAGTCCACAGTGGGCAGGATCTAAGGTGGAAACCCTACAGTGGAGCAGTGTGGTGGACCTAAGTGGCTTAGTTCTGCAAAGCTGAGCAGAGGTAGATCCCAGTTAAGAAGAGGGGGTGAGGAACCAGGCAAGCACCCCAGGACCTTGCCTGTGGGTCACACCCAGACACACTTAGAAATGTACCACAAAACCAGTAAGATTGAAACATTTCCCTAGCCACCATAATGTACAAGGGAATTTTATATCAATAGTCACAGAAGAGAGGAAGAAATCTGATTCTGATGGTCCTGTGGTCCTTCAGGACAACTGGGTGTGTTCAACATAAAGTTCTTACCATATGTCGGTCTAGTCACTGTGACAACGCTCAGCTTCTCCTGCTGCGTCCTACTAAGAGATGACTGCAGAAGCCTATAGGGTAGTAGCTCGCTGACATTGCTACCTGTCTCTGCTGGTACTTCATCCTGACTCAGAAGCACACTTGCTGCATGAACAATGGTTGGTGGACTACAGTAGGAGGCGACAATTTTTAGGTATTGAAACTCAATGCCCTTTCTCCACAATATGAACTTTAAGAATAGAATAGCACAAACATTTAATTTCAGATGTCATTATCTTGAATTTTACAGAATAAATAAATTGCAAATCAGTGACTCAGGAAGTGTGAAAACAGGTTCATTATGTATGAAGTGCCAAAACAAGCATCTTTTTGGCATGTTCCTTATTTTAAATGTATTCTAACACTTTCTAATGAAGACTGAGAAAAAAAATCACTAATTTGTTTTATTTTAATTAAATTTATCACAAGATTTCTATGAGGATGCATTTATGTTCAGTATGTGCCTGCTCTGTAGCAACATGTAGAAATATTTTTCATTTTGTGATACTTTATAAACTAAAATTCTGGTGTAAATTTTTCATATTAAATATAAATTAAATTAATCATGATAGAGACCACTCTGTGAGTATGCATAGTTTTTTAATTTCCATCTTTGTCTTCTGATGCTATCATCTTTGATCAGATTTTTTTCAATCAAATGATTATTTTCTAGGAATAATTCACACTTGCATTTTTATTTTGAAGCTTAATTGACTACATCCAAAATTCTAATATGTCTCTTCATTATAAAAAGAAAGCATTTTTGTTATGCCTGCTGTACAATGATGATTTTTATGAACGTAATATGAATATCTCCACAATTATGAATAAATAATATTTGACTTTGTAGATTAACTTTATTTTAGGACACCTGTCACATACAATGCCCTGTAGTAACACTTATATGAATTATTTCCTGCAATGTTCCTAGCGTCTTAGTTACTATTGTCATTTCATGCACTGAATACTCAACACCTGCAAGGTAAAGGAGGAAGTGTTGTTTCAGCTCAGACTTTGTAGAGGGCTGTCCTTCATCCTCTGGCCAGGGCTGGGTGGCATGCATGACAAAAACAGTCTGTAGCACAGCAGGAAAGAAGCACACAGAACTGAGCATCCCTCTTCTTTTATTCCATTCAGGCCCCAAGTATCGGTTGATGCCACCCTCTCACATGTAAGCCTTCCCATTATCCACATGAGAACTACACTAAACCAGTTGTTCGACAAATTCGGTTATGGAACACCCTTACTTCATCTTCTCACCGCAGATTTCAATCAGATTTGAAAAGCTCTACCTGTGAGCTCGCGAGGCTGTGGGTGAGATGTAAGTAAAAGGCATGACCCACAGCTACCAGGTTTGGAATATGAGGCTTGGAGAAAAGAAAATTTAGTACAAAGTCCTGTACTAACATCTCAGATTCTAAACAAGGACAGTTCTGAGTTAGAACCTGGCCTTTTACAATTTGCACTGAATGCTACAGCATCTGGTGACACTTTTTAAAATGTTGAACATTCCAAAAATACAGTGTATGAAAATGATGTGTACCTGATTCTTGCATCTCTTGCATCCCATTCGCTTCATGTTGCTTTTTCATAACTTTTATTAGATGCCACGTCTTCTCCCTTCTCCTTTTCTCTCTTTCTCATGAGTGACACAAAACATCCAAGACAAAAACATTCCCCGATGAGGTTGTCAACTGGAGATAATTAGGCTCCCGGGGAGCACTTTCAGATTTCTAGAAACAGTTTTACTTCTTACAGCTAGGAGGAGGGTACTACTGGGTCCATCAGGCTCAGCCAGGAGTGCCCGCAAACCCTTCAGTGAGCAGGAAACTGCTCAGAAGAGACTCCTTTCTGCCTTCTGTCTGCTCTTCCCCTGCAGAGATTATCATGATCAGGAAGTTGATGTGTATCATCTTCATGGACGTTATCATAGTTCCATTATGTGGAAAGGCAGTATGATATGATTGTGTGCATTTGTAGTCTACATAAATTGTACCGCATTTATCTATTTTTTCAAGTGCAAGGAATGTCAAAATCCATGATATGCAAATTACTATAATAATGATACACTTGTTTTCATAATTGACTCTGGATATGTAATAGGCCATGGTATCTCAGTGATAAATTCACTTTTATACTTATGTAGCTATTGTTAAATCTTCCCTCTTCCATGAAATTCAGTGTGAACTCTTCCAGTTTTATAAAAATTTCATCAAGTTTTTAACAAAATCACACTGTTCCTATAGTTTAATTAATCCATTGTCACCTGAGTTTTGACTCATCTGCATCTTGTTCATTCCTAAAAGATATTTTATTGATCTCTGTAATTATTTAGTTAAATTTATTGTCATGAATTTAACATCCATATTACTTTTGTAAACACATTTCATTTTTTTCTCATACATCGTTATATATATTCATTTTATGCATTGGGTACAGGGTCTCACTATGCAGCTCGGACTCATAGTGGTCCTCCTGTATTCTGCCTCCCCAGCTCTGGGGGTGCATGTGTGCACCACCACTCCTGGAATTGTTCTCAGGATCAATGCACTCCAGGGTCGGGGCCTGCTCCATGTAGGTCCAGCATGCAGGACCTGGTATGCATGGATATTTACATTTGCAAAACATTCTACATCCTAATTACACATCAGAATTTTAGATTTTTGATGTACACAGGCACACTTTATTTGTTTTGCCTCTTCCTTCTTCATCCCTAATGTTTTCCCATATTTAAAGGAAATATTTGTAATTTCATCATTAATTATGATTTACTATAGAGGTTTGTAGCACTTTATTTAAGAGATTAGGTGATTTAGAATTGATTCTCTTCTGTTCTTCAAATAGGGATTGGTTTTTCAAATGAATTGTTTATATCTGTCAGCAAGAATACATGGCATTTATGTTTTCATATATTACTTTGAGGAGTTGAATGTTTTATTAGACAACATTGACCTATATTTGAATTTCTAAGAAAATTTTGGGGCTCATGAAGCACTACTTGCAGATTATTTATGGTCTATTGTGCAACGATATCTTCTTAAGGGAATATTTGTCTTTGCTCCTCCTGGGTATTCCAGGAGCGTTTCTCTCTCATGATTTAGTTTTATTTGAAGCCTTTGTCATGTTGACTTCTATTATAAAAGCAGTGTCTAAGATAGTGACCAATTTTTACAATAAGCCTTTACTTATTTTCTTTTCTTTCCATACAGTTCAGGTGGATTTGTTTCTTTTTCTCCTGAGCCAGTGAGAATGAACTTGTTCAGCTTAGTGAGGGGATATTTTACGTAGGGATCCGCTTCAGCTCTCATATGCATTGGATCTCGTGTTCAGTCTTTCTGTAGCCCTGTAGGCACCAAAGACTAGTCCTAGTTCCATTTCTTCCTTCTCACCTATCCTCAAGAATCAGATCATATATTAATTGATTTCTTTATTTCTGAAAAATGGATTTTTTCTTTCTAACCTGCCCTTAACTGTGCATGTTTAAAAGTTATTACCTTTGGCTAACATTTCTCTATGCCTCTAAGATGAACTCTAGCTTGGGTTTGTATATCAGCTTTCTAGAATAAGAATTGTACAGAATGCAAGCAGAAGGGCCAGCGAGATAGTTTAGTAGATTAAACACCTGCTTAGGCAAGCGCAGGATCTGAGTTTGATTCCCGACACCATATGTTGCGCTGGCCCCACCCCCTTTGTGCCCTAAACTGGCCACTGAGACTTAGCATGGTGGTACATGGCTGTAATCCCAGAGCTGAGGAGGCGGAAAACAGGAGAATCATTATGAATCCAAGCTGTGTAGTGAAACTCTGTTCCAAATACATTAAAAAAGAAAAGAAAAAGAAAGCAAACAGAAATCATTCTTGTGCTTACATGCACTCAGCAGACAATATAAAATAGTACACAACCCTTTTAAAATATATTTAAAATAAAAGGGAATCAGGCCAACACTACCTTTATGTGTTACATTTTGCATGCTTTCTTCCTCATACACACAGAGGAACTGCAGTTGTACAGCTCATGACATTTATAAGGTGATCCTTAAATATCACGCCAATTTTTGTATCCTCCTAAGTGTACTTTAAAATTGGCATCAAAATCCATTCATAGCAATTTACAATAATTTATTATATCATTGCTTCCAAGTGTTGAATTATTCACATCCATCCAAATTTCGCTATTATAGATACTGCAGCAAAGGTCCTCTTCAGACAGATTATCTCTTCATTACGTTTAAATGTATTACTTTGAAATAAAATCCTTAAATGAAGTTTCTGTGTCAACGGAGATCACCACTGTTGTGGCGCTTCTTATGCATTTCCTATCGATGCCTTTCCTGTGTAGTGTGCAGGTAATTGCGCCATCCATAGAAAGCCATGATGATATTAATATATTATTTTCAGTATTGGCTTTTTAAAATTCAGCTATAAAAGTGAAAGAAGTGTGTTTTTAATTTGCATCTACTGGCTTGGAATAAACATTTTCATATATATTTTCCAAGTATCATTTTGTGTTTGTTCTCTCTGCTTTTTTTTTCTCCTAATCTGCTCTTCTAATTTCTCTTACAGTGTGTCCACATATATATAATCAATTTATTATTTGAAGTGTTGAAATTTTTGCCATATTGATGTCTGTACCATTTTCAATCATGGCTATCCCAGCCTTGTACACACACTTGTTTTTTTTTTTTTTTCTATTTTGGCTTTTGTGTAGGGAATAAATTTTCATCATATTAATTTGAGCATCTATTTCATTGAAAGATTTATCCAAATATTTCTTTGGAATCTTGTTAATATGTTGATGGAACTGACTGTGTGTGGAAGACAGCTATGGAGAACTCTGTTCAAATTTCCAGTTATGATTTTGATCACATTGTATTTGTGATCAAAATATAAGAAAAAACATTACATATTTTATTAGGCAAATGTGCTATAGGCAAATTATTACTAATTCTTAAACCAACATTGAGAAGTAGAAAGTTTTATCAGATGTTAAATATAATGTCCCACAACTACTGATGATAGACGGGTTTTCAGTCTGCCACTCTGTTACTCATTCTGTGTCCTTCTCTCTGTCTTCTGTGTGAATTGCACACTAGAACAGAGTCATTACTTGGACCACTTCTTGGTGGCTTGGCGTGGCGGGTATCAGGAATTTGCTGTGATTGTTCTGAGTGGTGTTCGAGGGTCGGCCCAACCAACAGCCAGTGTAGATAGATTGAAAAATCTAAGCTCTCCATGGGAGAGCAGTGTCACTATCCATGGTAATCCTGGGGAACTGTGTTACATTCTGTTATAGAATATGCCATTATGGTTTTCTAGAGCACATGGCCTCTGCATGAACTCAACATCTGCATCTCTTAAACTTCTGGTGGTAAGTTTTCTAGTTCAATCTGAAGATTATTGTAAAATGTTCTTCTTCTTTCTTTCTTCAATTGCCATGCATGCGCAACTATACCATCTAATAATTCTGACACTGTCAGAAAAGTCCTTGTATGATTTCACAAATATTATGTGTCATTTTCAGATACTTAAATCATGGTCAAGACAGTGTTCTTACACATCCATTGTCTACTTTGCGCTAGGCCACCATTACCATAGAATTATTTTCTGATAGGTTATATTACTATCTTTCAGGTAATTAAGACCCCAGTAGATACGGAGCCAGTAGTCACAGCTTGATTACATTATTTTC
This sequence comes from Tympanoctomys barrerae, assembly GCA_002564285.1. Classification (NCBI taxonomy): domain Eukaryota; kingdom Metazoa; phylum Chordata; class Mammalia; order Rodentia; family Octodontidae; genus Tympanoctomys; species Tympanoctomys barrerae. The sequence continues at coordinate 6,245 of NDGN011280454.1, read as the reverse complement.
TTATGTAATTTCAAGAGGAGTAGCTGGCTCCCTGCACGTCTATTTTCTCATTGAAAAAGGGAGGCTGGGGATACAGCCTATTGGAACAGCACCTGCCGGGCAGGTATGGGGTTCTGAGTTCAGTTCCTAGTACCAAAGAAAGGAGATGATTGATATCATTAATTTAATTATATTTTGTAGGATTAAAGTAAACATTGTAAGAACAATGCTTATCATTCATTAATAAATCAAAGTCAGGAACCACAGCAGAGGTACCACAAGCCGCAACATAATAAATGTTACTTTTAGTAGTGTCCTTAATTTGTCTTATGCTTTTCAATCAGCAGTTATAGCTCCAAGAAGTGAACTTCCACTGAATTTAGAATTGCATTAAATGTATGTGATTCTTATGCTCCCACAGTATTTACTACTGGGAAGTATCTAGCAGCTAGTCTATACCATTTGTGCTCTATGAGGTTTTACACTCTGGGGTCCTGTCATACCTGCACTTCGCCATAACCCTGTTGTATTTATTAGTTATCCCACCGCTATTATGAATATTTCCATTTAGTGGCATCTTATAGAGCTCTAAAAATATTATTGGCAAGATAGGAGTGGACAGTTATTTGGAAGACATTTTTGCTGCTAGTGTAAAAGGTGACTAATGTTTTGCCTTTTCGTAAATTTGTTGGAAAAAATATCTCGTCATATGTGATTTCAGAGTATGCTTTGCTAGACTGTATGAATGCTGCATGAGTATTTGTATCTTTGGGTGGTTTTGTTTTCTTCCTTTTTATTATTCATGTCAGTTTATCTCATGTCATCCAGTACATTAGTGAACAAAATGAACCTTTACAGCAAATATTCTTCATTATTCTTCATATTTCCTCTTGAACTAGTGAAATTCCCCATAATATTGAACAATTTAGGTATAATAAATAAACTTCTTTCTCAATTGGAAGAGGTTATCATCACTCTTTGACATTCCTTAATATATTGGTTTTTGATGAGTATTTTAAAACAAATTATTCTAACTTCATAAGTATTTTGTTAGAAAGTTGTTTAAGTTTCCCTATTAATAGAACTGTGAATGATTACTTATTCATTGGCTTTTTGTTCAGAGTCTTGCACAATAGAAAAAAAGAAATAAAGAAAAGATACTGTATCACAGTGCAGATATTATATCTAAAATTGTACTTTCGTTTAGCAAAATCATCTTACATGTTTAATAAGTCCCTATAAGTCTTGTTTCCAAACTGTATATATAATAACTAACTTTATAAGGTCTTAGGAAATAAATAAATAAATCTGATACTGGATTTTTTAAAAAAGGAGTGGAAAGAGGGCCAGAGAAAGATGAAGGAATTCAATGGATTATTTCCATGTAGCAATCGCTTGCATTTAATATAATAACTGTGTACTACAAACTCATACTAGTAAAAGATAAAACAGAATAAAGAGGAAAAGCCCTCATACCGCTCATACTTTGCTAGTGGGAGTAGGGCTGAGTAGTGCAAAGGCAACTTCAAAAATCTTTACTAAAAATAAGTATTGCCAACCCATCACCTAGAAATTATAGTTCTGGAATTTAAGGACAGAAGCTTTCTCAGTAATACTTACAAACTAGAAATTACATAAATATAATAATACAGGCTTAATAGACCCTATGACAGACTTTATCATATTGATGTGAGGATTGTAACAAAGCAACGGTAACCTTGAAGGACAGACAGCCAAAGATGATAACATCAGGGAGTTCTGTGGCTATCCCTGAAAGCAGGCAAAGGGGGCTTTCCAGAGTAAGGCCAACATTCAACACCTTGATCACTGTGGCCACTTCATAGGTGCATATCAATGATATCCTGCGCATCTAACTATGTTTTATGACAATGAGATAGACTCTCATTATGTTGACATATACTAGATCTTCACCAAATTAGAACATTGGACATTTTTAAAATTTCAAGTCACAATACTGTTGGTATTTGTTCCACAGTAAAGACATGCTTCATCTGCATAGTCACTATTTTACGAAAGGATGACTTAGAGTATCATCTGTTCATGCCTTGAGTACAGCATACATAGAGTCAGTGAAATTTCCAAGCAGAAAATCTTGAAGACAGAGGTGGTATCTACTCTGTAGCATTTCCAAGCCATTTGAAGTAAATTAAGAAAAGAAGAAAGAGACCAAATCCATTTCCATTGTGTTGCTTGGGAGAAATATGTGATAAGAAAAGAGCACAAAGTAAATGAGAGGTGCCTGGGATCGCACAGCAGCTCTGAGATGTCTAATTACTGAGAAAGACTCATCATTTTGTTTTACTAAAATTTATGTTCACTTTCAACAGATACTGTGCATGTCCTTAATGATTTTTGTGTAATAACTTTCAATGAAGACATGCAATTGAACAAGAAAAAGCAATAAAAATTGACAGCTTCTTAAGTTCTATTTCTGCTCATAACATTTGATGCATATTCAGAATTAGAGATCTCACATAGACTTTATAAATAAAGAAATGTGTAATAAATCTAAATGCTTCTATATCTTATAGTTCTTTGCAAAACTGTTATGCCCAGTAATTGCGTGAAAGTACACCACACATTAGGCAGACACTTTGATTCACTTGGTAAATGGTGCTTCAAAAACTACCTGGTTTTTAAACAATGAGATCTATGAGTTGGTGTTTCATAACAGCACTTTACAACTATTCCCATTTAATTCATTTTATTTTTTCTGTTATGTTCTCATAGGTTCCTATTTCCCTGCTATTGAAATTACTTAGCCTTATTGGGTTTTATGAATGGAACACAGTCTCAAGTAGTTTATTTAATGAGTCCAATCTATTTGTGCATTTTATTCTTACATAGAAGACAGAGACCACAAGATTTCTTTCTACCTAGCCCTAATGAGCCAGAGGCATAAACAATATTTAGTTCTCTTGTAACAAAGACAGCTATATAATAAGACTAGAAATAGAGTGTCAGAGTTTAGGAACAAAAGACCAACATTTTTATAACTACATCTTATTTTTTGTCTGTGATTTCCTAGAAATCAAAACAGAAAATAACATTTAAAAAATGAAATGCATTGTTCATATACATTTTAAAGTATATTAAGAGTGATCATATTCATTTAGAAGCAGAATTTTTTCTTAGAACTAAATATTGAATAACTTGCATTATTGTGATATTTGCTTTTGGCAATTATATTGCAGAAATTGGAGAATACTCTCATTACTTCTGCACAAAAGATGAATGATTTCTACTGTGTTTTCTATCCATATTGTATACTGAAAGACAGCACAGGCCAAACAATTGGTCACATGGGTACGGACATATGACTGTCAACCCTGCCAGAAGCCTGTGGGAGTGCAGGTATGAATTTGAAGGCTAAACTTAGATGAACAAAATAAACATACAGCTAAATGTTTCTTCATAAGGTGACAATTGAATTCACAAGATTTCCTACTGGGACAAGTATACTGTAGATTTCCTTCAGTAATTTGAAGGCCGTAAGCATGGACATCAAAGATGGTAAAATTTTAAGTATCACAAGAAGGATAAGAGACCAAATATATCTGGAAGTGGAGTCACAGACATAAAAATTATTCACTGACGCTAAAGAATGAAAAATTTTAGAGAAAGCTGCGGTCAGCAATGCTACAGAGATTCCAAAGGGAACTGAAAAAATTAGGTCGTCAATTTGTGTCAAGAAGATCCTTGGTAATCTCTGAGTGAGCGGTTTTCTGCAATGTGAGGAGACAGAAAACCAATACCAAGGTGATAAAAGGTTAGTTACATGATGATATAGGAAATATTAAATCAGAATTCTTTAAAATTAAATCTACTCTGAGAATGCTTTTGAAAAACTATCTTAATTTTTTTCTATTTTCTTAAACTTTGATTCCTTCTTGCTGAAGTTTTGAACATTTTTCTGTACTCAGTACATTTGCTCATAGTTTTAAGCAATCCTCCCAATATTTAAAACTTTCTACTGTCTACATATATTATAAATATTTTACAATTAAAAAAGTACTTCCAAGGTTTGAACATAAACTGGCAAGTGAATTGAAGATGGAATCTCTTTAAACATTAGTGTTGGGAGAACTGGCTAGCCACCTAGCAAAGAATGAAATTTGACCATTGTGTTACACAATAAACAAAATCAACTCAAATGTCAAAGTGGATCAAGGAGGGACCTCATTCCTTAAAATCCCTAATAGAGATTAGAAGACTCACTGGCACTGGTCCTGACAATGAACTTTAAACATGACTCCAAGAGAAGGGACAACACAAGCAAAAATTAAAAAGCGAGACGACATCACATTCAATGGCCTTGGCACAAAACAATCAATAAAAGTAAAAGACAACGGATTGGTAGATAATATGTGTAAGTGACGTACCTGACAAAGCTTAATATTAAAATATATAAGCAATTTTTATATCTCAATGAATCATAAAGAACGGAGGTGAAAGAAGGCATGAAATAGGCATGAAGGGAGAAAAATGAAAGAAGTGAAGAGAAGAGAATAGAAAAAGGAAAGACAGAAAATAAAAACAAGAAAGAAAAGAGGCAAATACCTGATTAGACATCATTTTCCAGTGAATGCACATAGTCAAACATATAAAAAATTTGCATTTTCACTAATCATCAGGGAAATAAAAATTGAAGCCACAATGTGATATCCCCACACATTCGTGAGAGTGACTGTTTTCCTAAAAACAACAAATACTGATTGGCGGGGGTGTGTGTGGTCACAAAGAAACTCCTTTGTACTCTTAGTGGGAATATGAATTTGTATAACCATTACAGAACATAATTTAAATATATAACAGCTATAAGATTCAACCATTCTCTTTGCATGAATAGCTAAAAACCAAAAAAATCACTACCTTGGAGAAATCTGTACATCACTGTGTTCACTGTAACATTTGTCACAAGAGTCAAGACAGGGAAACAACCAAGGTATCGCTCATTGAATAAAGTAATCATATTCTTCTCCCCACACACATGTGTACATGCATCTGTGTGGCATGAGGCATTATTCAGTCATAAAGAATTCCTTACACTTGGAAACACCTGTGGAGTGTTAGCTAAATGAGTGAGCCAGAGAAATGCTGCGTCGTTTCACTTGTATGTGGAATCAAGTCAGTTAACTTGTATATGCAGAGAGTACAAATGTAGATAACAAATGGTAGGGAAAATGGGGAGACATTGTGCAACTATATAATTTCTAAATAAAATCAGTGAGGGCCAGCCAAATAGATCAGTGGATTAAAGCTCCTGCAAGCAGGCGTAGGGGCCTGGGATTTGATCGCTGAGCCTGCCATGCCAGCCCCACCACTGAAGTGTGCTGAGAGGGCAGTTGAGACTGGCATGTTGTCGTGCGCCTGTAATCTCAGCTCTTGGGAGGCTGTACAAGGCAGGTCACCACAAGTCTGATCTAGTAGTGAGACCCTGAAAACCCTGTAGACCATTCCTTAAAATAAATAAATAAATAAATAAATAAAATCTGTGTATTCAGGTACAGTATGTTTTGACTACAGCTTATGATACTACTAATTATTTGGATTTTGTCAAGAAAGCAGATTTTCAGTGTCCTATATCCCTGAACATACATGGAAACTCTTTAACAAATATTGTGCTAATTCAATTTTGAAAATTATTAAAGAATGTATACATATATCAAATCATGATGTTCTATTCATTGAGTTAAGTATCAACTTTCTCCAGTAATCTACCCATAAATATAAAAGTGATATAATATTTCATTTGACAATAAATACCAATGTTGTGCTATATTTTAGACAACTTCTTAGAAAAAACTTACTACATGAAATTGAATAAATATGCATGTATGAGGTTCTGGTAAATATTGTTGAAGCAACTTGCTTTTTGTTTCTCTTTGTTTGTCAAATTGGAATTCTGAACAAACTAACAAAAAGGACAAGTGAAGTTAGCAACAATGTGGATGAGTAGTGCACTGTGCACTGTCTCTTGGTTATTCTCAATTTTTCTGCAGGCAAAACAAACAAGGATACAAAAGCAAGAGTAATGTTTCTTAGTGTTACCCTTGTCCAATTCCAATATATGACAATTTTATGAAATCATTGGCAGGATTTTTAGAGGCCTACAACTGGATAAGTTAAATAGAAAGATGTCTAAGTATTACAAGGTTTTAAGATTGGACATTCAGGAGCTGGGGAGATGGCTCAGTAGAATAAGCGCTTGCCTGGCAAGTGCAAGGGCCAGAGTTCAATCCCCA
>NDGN011280441.1:0-13368 GCA_002564285.1 Tympanoctomys barrerae | reverse complement strand
ACTGTGAAAAAATAAAATAAAATAAAATAAAATTCTGAAAAAATAAATAAATAAATAAATAAAATCATATGGACACTTTAAAAAAAAAGAGATGAGAGCCTCTGAACAGGCACTGATGTCTAGATGACAATAATTGACAGAAGAAAATACCATACCCAGGTATCTAGCTGTCAGAAGGAAAGAGGAACAAAGCTAAGAATTTACTCAGAGAAAACTGAGAATATGAGATGGTTTAAACTACAAGCAATAGTTACCTTTGCTGGGTGATTTTAAGTGTCTTCCACTATCAAGAAGAGATATTTGGGCCAGGGAGATAGCTCAATGGCATAAGTACCTGCTGAAGAAGGAGGAAGAGGAGGAGAAAGGGGAAGACAGGAGGAAGAGAAGAAGGAGGAGGAGGAGAAAGAGAAGAAGAGGAAGAGGAAAAAGAGGAAGAGGAAGAGGAATAAGAGGAAGAGGAAGAGGCAGCAGCAGCAGCGATGCTGATGAGCAAGTTTTGCTTAAGTATAGAGAATATAGCGATTTGATATGATACTGTCTAATTGCTATTTGTTTATCAATAAAATTCTGAAAAAAAAGTATAGAGAATAAAGTTAGATTTCAGGGTCTTGTTATGCAGCTCAGGCTGACCTTGAACTCACTACATAGCCCACACTGGCCTCAAACTCAAGGGAATCTCCCACCTTGGCCTCCTGAGTGCTAGAATTACAGGTATGCACCACCATGCTTGGCTCAAAGTTCTATTTCTGTACATATGAATGTGGCTATAAATTTTAATTTACTACTCATTTTTATTTACTATGAAGTATCTCAGACATACTAAATACTAATATAGACATGCTAGAATAAAGAAAAATAAAATGAACACCCATACCCATCACCTGTCCTAAAAAATAGGAATTTCAAGTCCCTAAGGAACTCCTCCCTGATAGTATTACCACTCTACCTTTACAGGTAAATGTTTTCTCATTAACATTTCTATGCATTTATTTTTACTTTCACTGCAACTCTCTTTATCCCTACAACAAAATAGTATTATTTCGCTCATTTTTATGTAATATTGTGTATTTAAATTACAGCTATAAAACACAAAAAATATAAAAAACTAATGTACGACTGTATAAAATGAAAGTAAAACAGAATGCTCACAATTGTTCACCTCAGTAGTTTTAGCTTCCAGTACTCAATAATCATTTGCTGTTCTTGAATAAGTATTAAAATTAGAAATGGGAGCCGGAGAGTTAGCTCAGTGGAATAAGAGCTTCCCTGGTAAGCGCAAGAGCCTGAGTTCAATCCTAGGTTCCACCAAATAAATAAAATTAGAAATGAAGGGCTGGCCACATAGCTCAGTGGACTAAAGCATCTGCTTAGGCAGAGTGCAGCAGCCAGGGTTCGATCCTCACCAAGCTGGCCCCACCCTCAGGGCACACTAAGACAGCAATCGAGACTGGGCATGGTGGCACATGCCTGTAATCCCACTGCTTGGGAGGCTGAAAACAGGAGGATCACTACAAGTCCGATCTATATAGTGAGACTCTGTAGACCCTGTACTAAATACATAAAATTTAAGAAATCAAATAAAATAAAATTAGAAATAAATTCATCTATTTTCTACTTTGTTGTAATATATAACTTCCACAGTGAAAAAGATGTAAGTACTGTATAAAAAAATAAGACTGATTCGACAAACCAAAAACAATAACATGAGAGGAGGGGCCTTAATATTGCTCATAGAAAGCCATCAAATATTATACCAATAATAACTCATGTTTATAAACAGGAAAGCCACGCATTTGAACTAAAAGGTCTATGGCCATATCACCCTAAATGCACCTGATGTCTTCTGAACTAATGAAATTTGAAGTTACTGCTAAAACTTGAATTATTTTTGACACAAATAAGGTTTATCTATAACACTTCAGCATTCCAGACAACCCTGAAAATTGCAAATGGCTGGGGCATTCACTGTTCCTTTCTTCATTTTCACCTTCTGAATTTTATCCATAAATCTTTGAGTGTTCAAATTTTGTTCAATACGCTGTGTCAGGCAGTTATATTGCTTGTATCTTTCTTTAGCTATCCACTTGAGTCTGATGGGTAACTCTTTTCACTTTTTTCATCTGCAAGGTCTCTATCTTGGGTCTATTAAAGACTCTGACAACTAGTTCTAGGGCTGTCTGCAGGTGAGTGGCAATATCAAACTGTTTACTTCTTTTTTGTTGTCCAAAAAGAACACATGCTTATTCTGTTGCTTTCCCTGGAAAGCCAGCAGATGGAGCTCTGATTTTAATGTTTCAATCACTAAAAAGCCTCGGCAACCCTTTTCATTTCTGTATGACACCCTGAGTTATTTTAGCTTCAGCTGTTCTTGAGTTACTTGTTCCTTACTGTCCTTAATAACATGAACTCCATCCTGGAGCGTAACCCAAGTCATTTTACAGTAGAATCCATCTGGACTTTTTTTTTCCTGTATTTTAGGGAAGGGTCCACAGGATGTTCAGCATCTCATTACTAGATAGGACTCTGATTCTCCTGTTTACAACCTCCCAAGTGTTGGGATTACAGGCGCTCGCCACCACACTCAGTCTTGCAGGCACTTTAATCTGCTGAGCTATTTGGCCGGCCCTGGATGTTTTTTCAAGAGCCTTCTTTCAAAGAACTTTAAGGAACTCTTGTTTTTTATGATAGTCATCTGCACTAACTTTGTAATCTTTCTTTTTCTTCAATAGGTCCGGATGTTTTGCAAAACCAGGCTGACTCCGCTCCCCGTGTTCTCGATGAAGGGACTTAGCCACCTTGCAGAAAGCCACTGTCCTGTCTGTCCTCTGAGTACTACAGAGGCTTAGTGCAGAACGCTGGTTCCTCACCTCCTTGTGGGTTCCTCTTGTTTTCCTTGTTTTTCATCTCTTAATGAAAACATTACACTCCAAGTATTTATCAGCCAACTTCCTTTTTTGCTTAATATTATAGTTTTGGGGACATATCAGGAGCCAAAGAGGTTTCTGGTTAACCCAATTTAACAGGGTTCTTGATGAAGACAAGCCAGCATAACTAGACATTATCTGAGATGGAAGAGATTAAGGGCTCTGATCAGATATTGAAAGTGACCAAATAATAAAAGGACTGGGTTCTTAATAAACTAAAACTGGATTTTACAAGGAATTAAACAGAAGCCAAATTTGATCAAGCAAAGAATGCCACTGAACTGTGTAGACCTGGAGAGTTTATAGGAGGAAAAAAAAAAAAAAAGTTACTGAATTCACAACACAGAAGCCAAAAGAACAGTACAGAGCAGGAAGAGAAGTCCTAACTCTGAGGAATAGCAGTATCTTGAGATTTAAACCAGGCAAAGCAAGTGATTGAGACTCCAAGTTAAGACAAAGGCCTAAAAGATAAGTCTCTCCCTGAAGCAAGAGGTGCATATTTCCAAAGGAAGGAAATGGTAAATCCCCAGTGAGCCTACAAGGTCAAGAAAAAAAAAACAGAAAACTGAGTATTAGATTTGGCACTGCTTGGAAAATCCATATTCTTTTATGAATGATAGAAGTAAAACAAAGATGGGGTGAATGGGGAAGCAGAAAATTGAAGCCATATTTAAGTCTGGCTGTGAAAGTGAAGAGCAAAAGAACATCAGCTGGCGTTATTTTAAAACGGGAGGGGCTGGGGATTTAGCTCAGCAGTAGAACACTTGCCTAGCGAGCTGGAAGCCCTGGGTTCTGTCCTCGGCACCAAAACCAAAAAGTTAACCTCAACTAAAATACTAAATAATAATAATAAACCTCAACTAAGATGACAGAAATTTCAGAACGTTTAAATGCCGACAGGAAGTCAGTGCAGTGAGAACATAAAATAGGAGAGGAGCAGAAGGCTATCCATAGTACTACTGACACGAAACTAAATACATATCTAGAATTCTGTGGCTTCAATAGCTCCGAATTTTAAGTATAGAGTTTTGTTACTTCCGCACCTCCCCATCCTATCCACTCCAGCCCTTCCCCCACCCGCCTCCTGCCCCCTGCCCCCTGCCCCCTGCCCCCTGCCCCCTGCCCCCTGCCCCCTGCCCCCTGCCTCGGCTCTCCCGGAAATCCACTCTTTATAAATTCTTCCGGGTCACTAGGAAATGCCACGCCCAGTTTCGAGTCCGAAGCTTCCGTTGGCAAAAGGCGCACGTCCCCAAAAGACGCATGCGCAGAAGGCCCTAATGGGAGGGGCTGGAAAAGGTGTGGCTTTAAATCTTGCGCAAGCGCGGTGGGTCCCGATCGTGATGCGGGTGCTAGTGGGTGAGGGAGGGCTGAGAAGGAGCGTGGGGGGTGGGCAGAGTCTGGGATTGAAGGTGGGCAGGCCTAGCCGAAAGAGCACTGGCGTCGCCCGCCTCGCCCTAGAATCTGAATACCCTTAATTCCTGTGACTTGTGTCACCTCTGACCGCGGAGCGGGGTAGAAGTCCGGGAGAAGAGGCAGGTGGGAGGGCACGAGAGTAGGGGCCCACAAACCCGGACGCAGAGCGCCATCCTGCGCGCCGCGGTGTAAAGTCTGTATTTTCTGATCAGGCGGTGGATCCGGCTTCATTGGGACAGCCCTAACCCGGCTGCTGAAAGCCAGGGGCCACGAGGTGACGCTGGTCTCCAGACGGCCAGGGCCGGCTCGGATTACGTGGGTATGCCATCCTCCGGGGAGATGGTGGGAGGGGTCAGGGGTGCGGCCGGGCGGGGCGGTGGACGCTGCTTTCTCTGGCAGGAGGAACTCAGCAACTCTGGGCTGCCCAGCTGCGATGCCGTGGTCAACCTGGCCGGGGAGAACATCCTCAACCCTCTCCGAAGGTCAGCCGGGGCCTTAAGGCAGATATCCCTCAGAGCAGAGGGAGGAGAGGGTCGGACTCCAATGAGGACCTGAGAACTGTGGATAATGGAGCTGCCAGATTGAGAACTAAACTTATACCCCGGACTACCCATCGCACTACCTGGACCCCTACTTAGTTGATCTAAGTCTTCAGGACTAACAGGATGCCCAAGAAAGATACACCTTTGTCTTGCAGTAAATACTCTGCAGAGTTCTGCAGTGCCGAATTCTACCAGAAATTGGCATAGAATAGGTCTCTGGGATAAAGGCATATGTGCATGTGTTTAATGATTTTTTTTTTTTCACCCTCTGCTTTTCCTGTAGGTGGAATGAAGCCTTCCAAAAAGAGGTTCTCACCAGCCGCCTGGAGACCACCCAGATGCTGGCAAAAGCCATCACTAAAGCTCCACAGCCACCCCAGGCCTGGATCTTAGTCACAGGTGTAGGTATGCCCCTAAACCACCAGCCTCTCACGTGGGGGAGGATAGCTCAGGGCCTCTAGCTGTGTACACATGAGTGCTAATCTTTTCCAGACACAGCAACTACTAGGCCCTCAACCCATGAATGTTTCTCCTGACCTTTGCATTTTCCCTGAGAAATAGAAGCCCTCAGAGAAAGGGGGCCTGGACCCTGGGAAAAGATCACCTCTTCCCAAGTCCTTTGCTTATGGCACCACAGTTCTTTAGGAGCAGAGTTCCTGACTGTTGTGTGCCACCTTTGGCAATTAGTTACATATTGTACATACAAGCAAGTACTCAAAAGTGTTTTATACACATTACATCATTTAATCCTTGCAACAACCCTATGAGGTAGGTACCATTATTCCCTTTTTAAAGATGCACAGATTCCATACAGAAAAGTTTAGTAATTTGCTGAAAGTCAAGAGTTAAGAAATGGCAGAGCTGAAATTAAAACTCAAGCAGCCTGGCACCCAGGTTTCTGTTTCTAACTACTACATTTTAGCAGCCTGTGGGTGTAGCCTGCAGACAAAAGAAAGGAGTTTACAAAAGAAACAGGTCAGGTCACAGAGAAGCTCAAGGGTAAAATATACATGGAGATATCCCAAGGACCACAGAGGGCAAGGCCAGTGCAGCCTTGACTGCAAAGGACCAGGCAGGTCAAAGACACCTAGAGCTCATGAGTGCTCTTCCACTGACAGCTTACTACCAGCCCAGTCTGACTGCAGAGTATGATGAGGACAGCCCAGGGGGAGATTTTGACTTTTTCTCCCACCTTGTGACCAGATGGGAAGCCGCAGCCAGGCTTCCTGGAGAATCTACACGCCAGGTGGTGGTGCGCTCAGGTAAGAACCAAGTAACTTGGTACTAGACAGGGTGGAATGGCTTCTTTAGGCTGGGGAGGATGGAGTAGAATCTGCAGAGCTGAGCTTACAGAGAGTGAGATGCTGCTACCACTTCTAGACAACCTGCAGAGAGGAGGATGGGAAGTCCCAGACAGCCACACACCTCAACTGTGGTACACAGCGGAGTCCATGTAGGGAAAAAATTTAAAAAGGGGAAACTGAAGAATGAGGAGTAGTCAGACTGCTTCCAAGCGGAGAGCCCTCCCTGTACCACACACTTCCCTGTTGTAGGAGTTGTGCTGGGCCATGGAGGTGGTGCCATCGGCCATATGCTGCTGCCCTTCCGACTGGGCCTTGGGGGGCCCATCGGCTCAGGCCACCAATTCTTCCCCTGGATTCACATCATGGACCTGGCAGGAATCCTGACCCATGCCCTTGAAGCAAACCACGTGCAGGGGGTCCTCAATGGCGTGGCTCCAGCCTTCACCACTACCAATGCTGACTTTGCCCAAGCCTTGGGCGCTGCCCTGGGCCGCCCAGCCTTCATACCTGTCCCCAGCACTGTGGTACAAGCTGTCTTTGGGCGAGAACGTGCCACCATGTTGCTGGAGGGCCAGAAAGTGGTGCCCCGGCGGACACTGGCCACAGGCTACCAGTATTCCTTCCCAGAGCTGGGGGCTGCCTTGAAGGAAGTCGTAGCCTAAGTAGAAAGGCTTTTGGCCGGAGCCCAGGCCTATCCCCTGCCAGACATCCCTGGTTAGATACTGTGAACAGCCACAGGTAGTGCTCTACTGGAGATCAGAAATCATCTGGGTCTTCAAGAAACCTCTCTCATTCTTCCCTTCCCCATCATTCTGTCGCCCCACCTTATTTAACTGAAAAATTCTCCAGTCTCAAGGCTGTATCTCACCAAGTTGGGACCTTGACCTCTTCTAGTCCCTGTAAAAAATTTCCAAGTTTGGTTTCTGTGTTGCATTGTTGCCTCAATTCTCCTTTGTGCTGTGTTGAGTATGCTGCAGTTTTGACAATAAAGATTAAATTATCTAACTGGCTTCCACTCATCTTTTTGGCCTAGATTCTCCTAGATATTATTCAAGGATGTCATTCTATATGACTTTTCCCAGCATGGGGTTTTTAAAGTTAAAATAGGCAACAGCTCTTCTCATCCTTTCCCATCTTGGTTCCTCTTTACCAAAAGGGCTGATCAGGGTATAAGGCATAAAGTTATGATAAGGTTAAAGATAGAAGACAAAAGAAATGATTGTCCATTTCCAGTGAGTTCTGTGGTCATCCTGCACATCTGTTCACTGAGTACATGCCATCAGGAATGCTAGCAGAGGAGGAGCCCCCAGTGTAGGCCAGCCTTCAGTCTGTGTCACCAAATGCCAGTGAATTGAAAAGTAATCACATTAGTCCTAGTTTGTCAACCTGCAGCAGCACAAGTCCAACACCTAGGATTTGCCTCTCATCTGATTGGAGCCACTTCCATCTACCAGGATCCTACAAAAGGGCAGAAGAGCCCTCTGACCTATTGTACTTTCATCATCATAGAGAGTGGAAAGGGCAGGGAACCAAACACAGGCTACAAATTTAACCCTGTCAGGAAAACATAAGTGCCAGGTATTCACCTGGGACCCTTTTCATCTACCTAAAGTGTGATGTCTGCCATGATTTAACTAGAAGTAGTTCATCAGCCAATTTGGACCATATTATCCAGTCCTCCTCTTTCCCAGGGCACTATGGATTGAGTCACTACCCCCTGCCTGACCAGCCTGTCTCCATTATGCACACCTCCAGCCTGCATCAATACAGACTAGCAATATAAAGTACCAGCAGGTAGAAGGGCCAAGCCACTGAGACCTGGGGACCCTCCCCCACTGTTCAGCTCCTCATACTTAATTCCCTGCCTATTAGGAAAGAAGTCAGAGCCTACAAAGGATCTTCATCAGTGATGTACTGCAGGGCCCAAACAGAACAAAGCCCAGGGCACCTGTCCTACATCATTTGGTCTAGGACTCTAGGAGGTTGACTACCTCTGTGCCTGGGGAAATGACCTCAAAGGTAACACAAAAGCATCTTGTAGGCTTCCTTAGAAGAAGGACTATCAGTGAATACTGTCCCTGTAAGAAATGTGCTACCTTAAGGTAGTAAATTCCTCAGCACAGAAGGAATCCAAGCAGATATAAGGCAATGACCTATAGGAATCAGCATTGAGACTGGATGTCATGTGTGTTAGTGGAGTTATTGTGGTGGCCAATCAGGTGCCTTCTAACTCTGAGTCTTCAGTTTTCATTTTCCAGGCAACTGCTTCATCTAGATAAAACCGCTGTAGTCCATCTCCATATACATGCACAGCTGTGCACACACGTAGACACATACAAAGCAGAAGTGCCTCAACTTACGCAACCTATATCTTTGTAAAGAAAATGTTAGCTCAGATCATATTAACATCATTGCCGAGCATGGCTTCATGGATTTGGTGAATATTCCCAGTCCACACCAAGGACATCCTGACACATCTGTGCATCTGTAAACAAATACCTGATGCAACAAGAGAGCTGCCATTTATAGGAACCCTGAGAGTATTTTTGATAATGCAGTCACCCCTGACTTAACTATTTCATAAATGTGAATAATGAGAGTTGCCCAAAAGGGTTGTAGCCATTATGCAGCATGTTATTCTGAGGACACAGTGTTAAAATCTAGGGTTTGGAACCTAAACATGAACGAGCCACATCTCTCTGAGCAAAGTTTTGGTTAGGGAGCCTGTGCAGCCACACCTGAGGCTTGGTCCAAGCACCTTTCCTCTACCATCCCACTTCTCCCTCCAACAGGCACTTTACTCTTGATTTATTGGCAGAAGTAAAGGCCAAGCAGCTCAATCAAAGCCACAGACAGGCATAGCTGAGACTGGAAACCAGCCACCCTCTGCCTTCCTCAGCATACTGCTACCCAGCCTACCTAACAGGACAGCTCCTCAAGAGCCTAGCATTCCTTCTGACACCCCCAGGGAACAGTCCAGCCTGTAATTTCAGCCTATCCTCTGGTCAGAACAGCAAGCAGGGGGAGGAAAGCCTCAGATGTTTTGCCAGCCCTGGGTACTCCAGTCTGTACCAAGACTCTCCAATCTCCACGACTTCTCTTTCTAGCAGCCCCTTTCCTACAGAAAGCAAGATGGTTAAAGCAAGATTGGGAAGTTAAGGATGAGCAGAACCTCTTGCAAGCTGGTTGCTATTCTGACTTGAGATTAGGTCACTTTCTGTCCCCAAAATGATCGGACAAAAACTTTCTCTTCAATGGAATGCTCTTCCAGTTCTTCTCTGGCCCAAAGAACCAACTCAGAGTGATCCTGGGCCAAAGTATGAGCAGCACAGGGACTCTTAAAAAAAAGTGGGGCTGGACTAGGGAAGCCTGGAGCTAACAGGGCAGCAGTCACAAAGGCAGGTAAGGCTCAAAAGTTGAGACTCAGCAGGGCCTCTGACAGTTGGTTAATGTCCCTACAGTATGGTTCCCGCTGCAGGATGAAATCCACCTTGTGATCCTGACCCCGAAACACCTCCAACAGCTGGCGACGGAGCCGCTCTGTCTCCCGGGTCTTCCGAATGGCACTGCTGACTTTTTCTTCTTCCTTCCCCTGCTGCTGATTCCCATGTCCTACAAAGCCCTTGGAAGGATGCTGAGCCTTGGTAGACACCTGTTTCCTGGGACAGAGCAGAACAGAAAGAGAAAGAGCTCAAGAATGTGCTGGAGGGAAATTAGACCTCAGTGGGCCCCTTCTCTCATAATTGCACTCCCATCTTGACTCAGGGGCACAATCCTGAAGTTCCCAAATGTGACCACAGAGTGGCAGTGCCGACCCACTTCTGAAGGAGAGACTGGAATTTTGAGAATCAAGAATCCTGCCACTATTAAAATGTAGTCTAAATTAATCTCTTAGTGGTCCAGCAGAGGGCATGCTGAGAATAAAACTGGCCATCAGTACAAGCAACCATCTTCCACACAACTCCATCAAATACACTGATTAGGAGACAAGAAACAGGAATTTCCCTTCCACTCAGGGAGTTTGTGTCAGGATTCTCCAGGAAGATTTTAAAGGCCAACTCCAGTGCAACCCAAGACTACAGCAGAACGAAGCTGGCCTCAGCTGAGGTCATACTCCCACTAGGTCTCCAGGCCAGCAGAGAGGAACAGGGCTGGGAGTTCCCTACAGAGTGAGTATTACCTGGCTGGCTTCTTCAGGAACTCATCCAGAGTGGGCCCATTTCGACCCAGTGGGTCATCAGGGACCATGAAGAGATTTCCCACAAAGGTGAAGGGCAGCAGGCTAGATAAGAAAGAAAAATTTGTCACAGGAGGACCCTTGCCCACCTCCTAGTCAGCTGAGACCAACACCACCAGAAGCTACTGCTTGAAGCAACTTCAAGCCCCTTCCCAGAGTTCTCACCCAGTGGCCAGAGAAGAGCTGCTTTTAGAGAAAGTTCTGAATCCGTGCCCTATCCTCAAGAGAGAGCTCCCTCACCGCTCTCTGATGATTGCCATCCACTTGTCAGACTCCTCCGCCAGGTCCCGGAACTGGTCATTGGAGACAATGATTCCATTCCTTTCTTCAGCCAACTTCAACATGAACCTGTCTCAAAAGCCACAGCAACCATTCTGCATGTCTCCAAAGCCCCACCCCCAACAAATGCTACCAAATCCTTCAACCCGCATCTGACCCTCCATGTCACCTTAACACAGCTAATTGGTTAAGGTAACTAATTGGATACAAGTACCATAGACTAGAGAAGAAAGATGAATCCAAAGTAGCCTCCCAATAGCATCTCACCAGCTCACAATACTCCACCTGACACTTATGTCTCATTCCTGAGCGGCAGAAGATCTAATTCTGACTCTGTCTTCTACCCTACCCCACCACTCAGATCCAGTATCTGAGTGAAAATCCTTATACTCTGCCCCTTCCCTCCTAGTCCCATAATTACTACCAGTGATTCAAATATCACAGTCGCTTCTTGTACTGCCTCCTAAGAATTCACCATCCTCTAACCATTCACCACTATGCAGTCCTTCCTGATCTCCCAACAAGAAAGCACACTCCTCCCCTACACAGAGCTCTTCCACACTTGCCCTTCAACTACCAAGCAAAGTCCGTATGACCAGCCTGGGAGCTACAGCCCTCTAGAACCTGGCTCCCAGCCACCCTTATAGCCTTCTCTCCCTGTATTCCCTAATGTACCCTCAACTCCAGCCAAAATCAATGATCAGATTATGCCTTGCTCTCTAAACATGCCCTGTGCTGTCTGTCTTCCAAGTTTCTCAAACTATTCCCTCCCTTTAGAAAGTGGTTCCCAAAACCTGCTAATAAACAGAATCACCAGGGGTACTTTTTTTAAACAGATGCTTGCCCTTGACTTTGATAATTCTGGTTCCACAGAGGATGCATGCAGTAGTAAGTAGTGATCTTCAAAGAGCTTTAGAAAGCAAGTGATCTAGCCCTCCCCACATCCTTCTCAACCAACTATTCACAAACCCTACCCTACCTACCTACCTACAAAACCCAAGTCACAGGAGGGCTTCCTTCCCTCCGAGTTCCTGTAATACTGGACTTAAGAGTTTCTTTTGGTTCTTTGAAGTAAAAAATCAGATGTTCTGTTTTCCTTTCTGAAGATCATGCACCTAGTAGTAAGTTGGTATTTGAGACATTATGGCATCAAGGGGGCTAGGGATCAGGCTTTGGTGTGAGAAATGTCTGGTTCTGAGTTTCCATCTGGGGGCTAATATATAAACATGTAATGTATACATGTTGGATAGAAGAAACATGTTCTAGTAAAGCATGTCTTACTGGGACTATATTACCTTGTATGTCCCACATGTTCGCTCAGCAGGCCTGCCCTGTGCACTAAACATTGTTACAAGGCAAATTTTCCAATTTATATTGTGTTCTCTGCCTGCCAGGCCCCACACAACTGCATAGGCACATTCTTTAAAATTCATTAAAACTGTCTCAGTCTTCAATTTCAATTCTGTTTTAATGCTGGTAAGGAAAGAAGTTTCCATACCTTGGGGGGAAATGCGAGGTCTAGAAATAAAGTAGTACTGGGAGAAAGTGAACTTTTTATAAAATACCATTTACTTATAAGAAGTACTGGTTAAGTATCTGAAAAGACAACATCACTATGGTTTAAGAACTAAATTTTTAAAAAACTAAATAGTGTCTTAAAGTAAAAAGAACTGTGGTTATAAAATTTTTAATTGATTAGCTTTAAAATCTGCACATTCCCCACACCTCACAGGCACACTATAGCCAATGTATACCCTGCTTTTTCTTTTGTAAGCCATCTGGCAGCTATGAAGTCTATGCTTCCTTTGTCATGGTAGCTGACTATTCTTACACTCCATCTCCACATACCTAAAATGCAGGTAAGACTTTATGCAACACTTGGTCCATGCAAAGGGCTAGCCAAATAGCGCAGCAGATTAAAGCACCTGCAAGCAGGTTCAGGGGCCCGGGGTTCAATCCTCAGGCCTGTCATGCCGTTCCTACCCCCCCAGGGTGCACTGAGACAGCAAGTGAGAGTGGGTGTGGTGGCGTACACCTGTAATCCCAGCTCTTGGGAGGCTTGAAACAGGCAAATCACTATGAGTCCGATCTATGCAGTGAGACCCTGAACACCCTGTAGACCCTTCCCTAAAAAATTACAAAAGAAAACACTTGGTCTGTGCAAATTGAAGATGCAGTACCACTGGACTCTTGCCTACCACCTTGTGTGAGGCAAGTTCATACCTTTTATTAGTCACAAAGAGGGTGAATGGGCTCAGAAAATAGCTCAGTGGTCTAACCACCTGCCTAGCAAGCACAAGGACCCCGGGGGCTCAATCACCGGCACCACTGTGCCAGCCCCAGGCATGGTGGCACACACCTGTAAACCCAGCAATGGGGAGGCAGAGACAGGAGGATCACTACAAGTCTGAGCTACATAGCCAGACCCTATATCAAATAAATTAGCAATTTTTTTAAATATTGGGGCCAATTTGATTCCATGTATCTGCCCCAAAAAATCTAAAATAGGGCTGGAGAGATAGCAGTAGAATAAGCACCTGCATGGCAAGCACCAGGTCCTTAGTTCAATCCCAGGTACTATACAAAAAAAAAAAAAAAGGCTGGGGAGATAGCTCAGCAGCATAAGTTCCTGCCTAGAAACCACAAGGTCCTGAGTTCAACCTCTGGTA
>NDGN011280412.1:0-10382 GCA_002564285.1 Tympanoctomys barrerae | reverse complement strand
ATGGAATACCCATCTCTAACAAAACTAAACAAAAAGGGGATATAAATGAAGGACCATTTTGTATCTGTATATGCAAAATATTTTCTCGTGCTCCTTGAAAACACCATTTTAATTTCTAGGCTTCTTATAAAGTACTTCAAGCCTTTAGCACTAGAAGAAAGATCTCAAGAAAGTGAGTAGCAGGCGGCCAGCTTTGTGTATGCCTTAG
The DNA here is from genome assembly GCA_002564285.1 of Tympanoctomys barrerae. Taxonomy (NCBI): domain Eukaryota; kingdom Metazoa; phylum Chordata; class Mammalia; order Rodentia; family Octodontidae; genus Tympanoctomys; species Tympanoctomys barrerae. The sequence goes on along the minus strand of NDGN011280412.1, from coordinate 10,174 downwards.
TCGTGTCTTCATTTTGGGGCAGAGGGCTCCTCTCACTTCCACCATGAGGAAGTTATATCCCATTTCATTCTTTGGCATTTGTATATGTTTCTGGGAACGCAGATAACTTTATCTTGCTTTTCTTAGCACAACTTGGAGACATTGAAATGTTAAAAATAAGAGAATGGCAAAGAACAGCACAAGATACAGTGGGAAATAAAAGAATGAGAACTCCTAGACGATAATTCTTGTCTCAAAGTTCTGATCCAACTCCACTTTTGAGTCCAGCTTTTTTTTCCTCTGTAAACCCACTATAATCGCATTACAAGGCAATTAGTCACTGAGAAAAAAAGATCCTAAGTCCACCAATTCAAGAAAACATCTCAGAACAGAGCAGGACCTGGAGAAAGTATTAGCTCTAAGGCATCTTGAATCTAATCATCATTTTCTCTTTTAACAATTCCTATGAAAGAAGATGTACTGCTGTGCATGGTGGTACAGGTCTTAGTACTTTAGAGGCTGAGGCAGGAGTGCAGCAAGTTCAAGCACAGCATGGGCAATTTAGTGACTTAGTAAGACCTTTTCTCAAAATTAAAATAATAATAGTAATAATAATAATAATAGTTTAAAAGGGGAGCTAGGGACACAGTAATCTGTATCCCCAGTTTAAATCCCAAGTACCACAAAAAGAAAAAAAAATTCATTTTGAAAATAAACCTCTTATTTCTTATTTCCTTTCTTCCTCTCTATTTTTTCCCTCCGTGGCTTTCTGCATCCATAAACACTGAGTTCCACTTATGTGCAAGATGCATTTGTTGGGAATGTTTGTATGATTTCAATACAAAAGCATATTTTTTGTTTCTAACATTCCTTGGTTGAACAATGCTCTATCTCGGAAATAATGTGATTTCTCCACCATTTCACTGTTCCTTTCTTGAATACTCAGGTTGCTATAGCTCTATCCGTGTGTGTGTGTGTGTCTGTGTGTGTCTGTGTCTGTGTGTGTGTCTGGTCTGTGGAGGTGTATGTGTGTGTCTGGCTGGGCACTTATGTATCTGAGTAAGCACGTGTGTGTGTGTGTGTGTGTGCACACGTGTGTCCACACACGTGTGTCTGTGTTTGCATTCTAGCCTTCTCCCTGCTTTCTTCAGGTGCCTTCCATGCTCACTGACCTGGATGCTTTCTAGAGATCAGGTTGATTTTTTTCTCTGTTAATAAATCTTACCAGCCTAGCGCCCCAATCACGCTCACCTCCCCCAACACCCCTGCGGCACTGCCTGCTCTGGCAGGTGGCACATTTCCTGGGGACATGGAAAAGAAGCCGGTCAGATGCATAACAGTGCCGCTGTTACGGTTTGTGTCTGGTTGTCCCCCCAAAGCCTCATGAAGTCAGCGGGCAGCTTCTAGAGTTTGTGATTAATTCTTGATCTAATACTGGGATTACGGTGTGAGTGCTACACCCGCCCTGGGGCAGAAAATCTGCACACAAATGAGGCAGGAGAGAGAGGCTTGCCAGCAGTCACAGCTATTGTTCTTCCCTTTGCTTTTTGCTGTTTTCCACTGCATGGATGGCTGCCCTTCTCCCATGCGCCACTCTGCATTGGAGCCAGATGAGTATGGACTGAAATCTCCACAAACTGCGAGCTAAATAAACCTTTCCTTCCTTAATTTTGGGTATCAGGTATTTTGTCCCAACAATGAGAAAAAAATAACTAAGACAGTCACAAGTGCTTCTCATGATGCAAAGTCCACCCCAGGCTGTGCTGTGAGGTGAGGAGCCTTTCTCAGCCGGGTACTGGGAAGAGGGTGGCAGATGGCATCCCTTCTTCTTTGCTGAACTTTCCCCATGCCAAGCATGACTTCTGTCAACTCCAGTCTCCTCTCACTGTTTTGGGCCTCCATTCCTATTAGCAAAGACCCCCCCCCCAGCTCTTTCTTCTGGGAAGGAGGGGATCTCAATTATGCAATCATCTGCGAGCTGCTGCCCACCTGTCTGTCTGCCGGGAGCAGCCCTGCTGCCTTCCCTGTCCTCTCAATGCCTGTCTCTGACTGCATGCTTCTCAGATGTCCGTGGCTCACTGGTATTCAGGTGGATGCTCAGGAGCGTAGTCTCTGGCTCATACGTGTGTTGGTTAGGGTTCTCCAGAAGAACACAGTTAATCAAATCTATAAACATATATAGTTAGCAAGAGAGTTTTATTGGGTAGACGCTTCAGGATCAGAGGGAGGAGATTCTTCTATGAGTCTCCAGTAGTTACTTATTTCAAGAAGACAGAAGCCTTGGGAAAAGATGGGTCAGGGAGATCACCCCAGCTTGAGACTGAAGGCCAGGAAGCTCCCTAGAGAGTCCCTGGTGTGATTCTACACTAAAATGTTAAAGAAGCTGGAGTCAGATGTCCACGGTGACAGCAGCAGCAGGACACGCCTGTTCAAGCTGAGTGAAGGTTTTTGAATGCAAGCTGACCTCCTTTCTCACTCTTTCATTCCGTGCAGGATGCAAACCTATTGGCTGATGACAACCCCAATCAGGGTGATCATTGTCCCTCAGTTTCTGACCTCCGTGCCAACTGTCTCTGGACACAGCCCCCAGGGACACCCAGAACTGTGCTGGTTTAGATCGCCAGGCATTTCTTAATTTGTTCCAGGTGGCATATTATGAATCACAGTCACAATATAGCAGCACTAGTTTTAGATTTTTGAGGAGCCATCATACTGGTTTTAGCATTTCTCTGTCCTCGTTGCCGTGCTTCCTCTGCCAGCCCATCACCTCTCTCCCAGGGCTTTTCTCACTGAACCTCTTCCTATTCCCTCTCAAAGGCTGCACAGGGGCAGGACCTGTGGCTGCCAGGCAGCTCACCTCTCTGGAATTTGTTCCCATCTTTGCTGAAAATACCCATCTGTGTGTAATGGAAGAAGACGCTGTAGATTTGGACTCTGTTCCCACCAACTGGCAGCCTCCCCAAACATAATATTGTCACCACCTCCACCTGTACACAGAGGATCCAGAAAGGTCTTGTTTTTTCTGTTAAACCAAAACATTTAATTATAAGTCCCAACCTACAGGAAAGGTATGAGCTAAAGGACCGATTAGACTCCAGGATATAAAAAGCATTTCTGTTTATGGACAGCATCTAGTATAGAGTGTGAATGGTCCATCACAATAACCACAGATTGTTTTTCCTATAATAAAATTGAAATAAATAACAATAAACATTTAGAATATAGTAGCTCCTATTTTTTACATAGAGTGAATATCTTGTTTTATTCTAAGCACTAGATAGTATCCCATTGATTTCTCTTATCAACTTTCAGAGCAAGGAACATTATCTCCATGGGTAGGTGAGAAAACTGTGGCATGGGAGTGTTTTAAAAATTTTCCCAGCATCTAACAGTCACCAGGCTTTGAACTTGGGGCTTCCAATATATGACTGTGGGTCCATTCTGCAGATCTGAGAAGTGCTCAGACTATACAATGTGGAAACGCTGGACTAAAAGGATGAGTCCTACTCTAGGCAGGATAGAGTAAGAAGTTACAAGCTTTCTTCACTTTACTCAAAACAGTATGCATTTTAAAACCTATGAAATGTTTGCTTCTGGAATTTTTCAGTTGATGGTTTTTGGACTGCTGTTAAATGAAACCCTAATAAGTAACACTGTAGATGATAGAGTGACCACTGTGCACATCTCTGCTTATTTTTAGACTTGGCCGTGTACTTTGCTTTGAGAATGAGAGTATGGATAGAAGTGACCTGTGCTGATGCACTTCAGAGTTGAAGATGTCCCAAAATGTTCTGTAGCCACGTGAAGCTTCTCCCATCGATGAGGAGAAAAGTGTGTCCTGTGCTACTTATGCTCCTAAGATTGGACTTTGGAGCGAAAATAGAAGGAATGGTCTTACATCCAGCCTACTTCAGTTCAGTCCAGCAAGAATTAGTGAACGACACCCAACTTCAGCCCACAAGTTCAAATTAAATGGGTGCTACTTCCGTCCAATGTGGCATATTTGTTCAGCAAAGTTGTCACATAAAAGGCCTGGTTTACCCAGGGAAGAATAGACTGTCAGTCTATCTTTTACTGAGCATTTAATGATGTCATTGCGTATGTTTTCATGATTTTACCTTTCCATCTTGAGAATACACTTTTATCTAATTTGTTTGTTTTTCTTCTTTTTTTATCACATTGCTGTGCTGGTATATTTAAGTATGCCCCATTGTACTATTCCACTAGATTCATTAACACCACAGAGGAAAAACAACTCTTATTCTTTTAAATTCTCAGCTGGGGTCCCTGTAACAAAAGACAGATCAGCAAGACAAAAACATGAACATTTATTTAGTATATATTTTTCATGACATAAGCGTCTTCACAGGGAAATGAAGATAAAAGAAACAACTAAATCTGAGCACTTTTTGTACCACATTTGATGAAGATGGGAGAGTCATGGGAAATGAGACAAGACAAAAGGGGCGCGAGTTAAGGGGACAGATTATGGGGTCATTTAGCTGGGCCTATTGTTTGAGACTCTACCTGGTGCTGTCTTTGGATATAAGGAGGGTGTCTCTCACATGGGGGTCTTATGAGCTACTTCAGAAGTCCTTCCTACACCTGCTGCTTCTCAAATTCCTCCAGATAGACATATTTAATATGCCAAGGTATCAGATTTGGGGCAACATGCTCAAAACACTGCCAGCATACAAATTCAAGAGATCCACATTGAACAACTCATTCAGTGTGAACCATGAGTCTATGAACTATTATAAAGCCAAAAGAATAAGTGTGGCACCCAAAGGAAGAGACCTGGAGTAAGTCTTTCATATTAGATCCGTGTCTTAAAATAAAGATCTTAATTTTCTAACCAAAACACTACCAAACTCCCTCAGCTTCTGCTTTTCTATCTCTGTTCCTCCATTGACTTCTGTTATCTTGTTTCTGTGGGCAGCTTTGAGAAGGAGTCCCCTTGGCCCTCTTATCTGTTCATTTACAGCCATCTTGCTGGGGTCACAGATAAGTACCCAACTCATTAGGCACTGACCCCTACTGGAGCAATCATCATAAACCACCATGAGTTCTTCCCAGTTCAATTGATGTGTAAACTATTTAAGGACAAGATGAAATGAACAGGAAAGATTTTCTGGTTTAGTTTAATTGCTTCTCAGGTGGCCTCTCATTTACCGAGCTCTGCTACAAGTAAGAACCAGAACTACCCTAGTGAAACTAATATAAAAAACCCAAGTACTTTGGGGAATACAGCTAGATTCAATGGCTTCTAGGGCAGAATGAAAGGAAGATCATCTCAGTCTGTGTGTTGCATCGGTGGACAGCCTTCCTTTGTCTGCATAAACATAATTTGAAATTGCATTATCTTTGCATTTAATGAGCCGATTGAATTGTCCACAAACCCCTTGCTCTCTAAACTGCAAATAGGTATCACTGTTTCAGACATGAGCCAGTTTTCTCCATTGGAGTATCTCCATTGGGATACATGATGAAAACACAAAGAGTGCTTAAAAATTGCAATCATCATACAATGCGATGGCTGAGATTAGTTCGTAGAAGACTGATGACTTGCTAGCATGCTGTAATACATCACTACACAATTTTGTTTACTTTTGTGGGTTTGGAAAATTTCCCATTAAATTTTTAAAAATCTGTAACCATATCCACTCAGGTCTGAACCCAGATCTTGTTTGGAGATTTGTTTTGTGTCTCCAGGGGCATTTTTCTTCTCAAATGAAAGAACTGCTGCCAGGGGACTGCACTCTTCACAAAGCACATTGGAACCCATTGCTGCAAAGCTTTAGTTGTTTGTCGGGCCATTGTATCAACTGGCTCTAGATTTTCAGGGTCTTAGTATCAAATATACTGAAGTGGCAAGCACTTATCTTTTAGGCATCTTTTCCTCCAGATTTAAATATAGTAGTCCTTCTGTATTTCATGGTTTGACTTTCATGGACTCACTGTTTCAGGGCTTTTCAAAAAATATTAATCTAAATTATTTATCATGGATTTTTCACTATATCATAGGATTTTACAGTACTGTGCAGTATATGCATGCTGTTAAAATTAGTTAGGCTTATGAGTTTAGAATATGGTTAAAATATTAAAAGTGTTTTTAAAAGTGTGGGAAGGGTTTTTAAATATGTGCGAAGGGTTTATAAAGGCTTAAAATATGTATAAATACTAAAATAAATATACCATTGTGAGGTTGCTGATTTTCACCTATCACAGGGGTGTCTGGAGCATAACCTTTGTGCTAAGTGAGGAGCCACTGTGGCCTTCCTTTTGTGCATTGCATTCAGATGGAGTCCAATAAAAAAGATGTTCGCTAGTTTCAGATGGCAGAAAGGCTGGAATGAGCTCCAACTCTGTCTTAACTTGCTCAAACCTTGCTTTCACTGAGGCTACTGGGACCCAAATCTGAATCCATAACTTGGTCCAATTCTTGACCAGCCCTGACAATAGCAGCTTGTGCCTTAGGAAGCCTGACACAGTAACTAGAGTGGTCGTACAGCCCTTGACATTCTGTCTGGTGTCCCTGGGCTGGGGGCTAGGAACCCTATGAATATTTGTGTCCACCAATGTTTAGTTAGTGTGTAGTGGTCACCGTGTTTACCCAGATGCCATAAGGTTTCTTTTTTATTTGAGCTCGTGTCAGTTTATGTTCATTAACATTATGAAAATATGTTAATTAAAAGTTACCCAAGGCTGGGTAACTTTCTAAAGAAAAGAGGTTTATTTTGCTCCCAGTTCTTAAGGCTCAAGCTGAGCATCAGTTCAGTTTTCATGAGGACTCCATGGCAGATGATGCTTGGAAGAGCAAAAAATCGCATAGCAAGACTGCAAGGCAGAGGTGGATTCAAGAGCCAACCTTGTTTTTTTTTTTTTTTTTTTGTATTTTAAGAGTCTACAGGGGTTCAGGGTCTCAATACAAGATCCGACTCAGAGAATCCACTTGTTTACAGCCCCCCCAAGAACTGGGATTACAGGTGCGTGCCACCACTCCCCGTCTCAATCGGAGGCTCAGGCTGCCCCAGGGGTGGAGCCGGCACAGCAGGCCCAGGGATCGAACCTCTGGCCCTTGCACCTGCTTGCAGGTCCTTTAATCCACTGAACTATTTGGCCAGCCCTCCAACCTTGTTCTTATAATGACTCAGTCACATGAAAACCAACTAAGGATGCCATGAAAGACTTACCCTAGTCCCTCTGCAGGCATCTTTTCCAATGATCTAAGAACATCTTATTAGGTTTTATCTCTTAAAGGTCTCACTATCACCAGTCTCAAGACCAAGCCTCCAATATATGAACCCTGGAGCCAAACCAAATCAAACGTACAACAGGTTTAGTTAAGAATGAGACTCTCATTTTATTTTAGTCACCTTCCCTGGAGCCCTTATCTTCTACTCCATTACCACCTTCTTTTCTGGGAGCAAGAATTTAGAGCCCAGAAGTGTTGGGTTAATAATATCCCTTAGTTATTGTGGATTGATCAGGTCTGTAATCTCCCAAATGAGTGGACAGTGAAGGCTAAATAAAAGAGGCAAATGGAATGATTTCAGGGCTCCAAGAGGATCAAAGCCCTCTCACAGAATTTGAGATTCTCTGGAGGGGAGACCAAGATCTTCTCTGGCAGCCCATATTTATTTAGTTATCAGAACAAAGGGGAGAGAAACACTTAAGAAGGGTGCAACCCCTCAAGGGCTTCTCAAAGTAAGACATTATGTTAATTTAGGAGAGTTATGTTAACTCACTATGAGTTAGCTGCCCATTTCCAGACAAGAGGCCTTGGCCTTGTGTAGACTCACAAGTAAACATGGCAAGCCAATGGGTTAAGTCTTTCTCAGCGCTGCTTTGTAATAGTTTCTGTCACAGAAGCAAGAAGATTCCTTTGCTAAAGCTGCCATGATCACCAGTGCCACTGAATCTCCACCCTGGTTTATAACTGCTTGGCCACTGGCTATGAGCTCACTGTGTTACTTTGAAGATGTGACCTGAATTGGGGTCAGAGCTTCAAGGGTTGGAACCTCAGCATCTGATTCATGCCACCATGGCTGATTTGTCTCTTGGGCAGGTTTCTAAATCATGGTGCTCCTCTTTCCTTAGTTCCATAAGCACAGCTGAAACAGGCTCCAATAGTCTATAAGAATGTGCAGAAAAACATAAGCAAAAATATATTTAGAATTCAGAAAACAAGGGCTTGCAAGATAGCTCAGAAGACGAAGCACCTACTTAGGCAAGGGTAAGGACCAGGGTTCCATCCACGGCACCACATGCTGCTTCAGCCCCGCACCCAGGAGCACTGAACTGGCCACTGAGACAGCCTATAATCCCAGTGCTGCAGAAGCTGAAAACAGGAGAATCACTACAAGTCTGAGCTGCGTGGTGAGGTGAGACCCTGTACCAAATATATATAGAAAAAAATTCAGAAAATAAAAGCAAAGTCCACAGTTTATGCTTGCACTGTTTGGCTATTCAATTTTGATACTGATGACCACTTTGGGATGAGCATTTTAACTAAGGGCCTTTGGCTTTGATGACACAGCCTTTCAATATTACTAAGTACTTGCGAGCAACAAGGGCACTGGCCACCAAGGGAAAAGTAGTGGCATTAGACCAGGGCAGAACAACTGTCCATTTACTGACAGACATTATGAGCCCTAGTGTGGCCTTAGGGTGGTAAATCAATCACTCTAGGACTCAACTTCATCATCTGAAAATTGAGACTAAAATCTATCACTTGGTAGGGTTTCCATGAGATTAATTATATGTGAACTATCTAACACAGAGCCTGGTGGACTCTACAATCTTACTGGGTGATGGTGATTATTGTCTTTTTGCCCTCTCAGATGCAGAACAGACCTAAAATATTCAGATTGAAAAGCAAAGCAAAATGTCGAAGGCTTCAGAATAAAGAGTCCAGAGCCAAAGGACTTTGCTTTGCTCATCACAAAAACTGTCAAAGTTTGGCCCAAGAATTTGGTCTCAGCCTTTGCGTATCATGGATTGGCTGCTAGAGGTAAATGACCCTGAAAGTCCTGTGCACTGTGCTGTCCACATGATGTCATGGGTGTGTTCTGGGAAGGTGGTCCATCCCTCCTGGACTGAAAGAATCTGTGTTGATTCCTTTATTCCTTCACTCATCCATAAAATAGTTTTTGGCTATTTGTTATAGTCTTGCTATAAAAGTACAGTATGGGAGTGGCTAAAACAAGGCAAAATTCCTTGTGATCTTGGTCACTTTCCCATTGCAGGGATACAATATCCAAAGCCCACAATATGACAGAAAGGTTTGTTTTGGCTCATGGCCAGCTGGCTCCAATGCAAAGAGAGGATGGCAGAGGGTCATGGAAGAGGAAGGGTGCTACCCTACAGGCAGCCAGAAAGCAGAGAGAAGGGTGAAGAAGGGGCAAGAAAACACCCTTGCAAGTTACCCCTAATGACCACCTCCAAGCAGGATAGGCCCCCCCAACACCACAGTAAGCTATGACCTAACTCATCAATGGTCTACTCAGCAGGTGAATATAAAGTCCCCATGAACCTGTCTACTTCCACAGGCACGAGGCTTGGGGGGACATTCATTCTCTAAAGTGTGGTACTTGCTTTTAATGTTCTGTGGATCCAAAAATTTCTAAGAAAATCCTGTTCACACCAAACCAAAGTGCCTAGAATACAAGGTTTAAACTTTCCAGGGCCTCTCTTTTGGTTGCACTGGGCTATGGACTCCAGGCATCTGTCCTGATCAGTCAGTCCAATGCGTTGTCTGGATCTGACGTTGTGAAAGCCAGGGAATAGGATGAGTAGAGTTTTACTGATGATAATTTAGAACCCAGGAAAGTTACTGAGCTCATCTCTGTGGTACCACAGGCAGAAAAGGGATTTAAAAATGTGGGACAGTGAAACGCAAACAATCAGAAGCAGCAACAAAAAAGAAACCCTTCTCCACTGTTGTTGGGAATGTAGAGTGGTGCAACCACTGTGTCTCTCGTATCATTCTGGCACGAGAGACTCCGGTTTGAATCTCTAACTTTCTAGCTGGGGAAAATTGGACAAGGTACACGGATTCCTTGAAGAACAGCATATTTGTGAATCAGAGATACTTGTCATGCTGCATTGCCATGTGTGTTAAATGACAGAACTGACACTCAGTAAGCATCAGTTCCTTGGGTCTATGACAATGATTTCCACAATGTTGGAATAA
>NDGN011280392.1:0-10595 GCA_002564285.1 Tympanoctomys barrerae | reverse complement strand
CAGGAGGATCACTACGAGTCCAATCTACATAGTGAGACCCTGTAGACCCTGTACTAAATACATTAAATAAATGTAGCATGACCAGCAGGGACACGTTAGCCAGGTTAGCTCAGGTATATTTCTGTGACCTGAACTTCAGCTTGGAGGAAAACTGACTCAGCCACAAGAAAGACTTCAGTACAAAGTAACTTCAACTATTCCCAAGGACTGTGATTGACAATGCCTAACTGGTTGATTTGGGTGGAGAAGAAAATCAATTCAAATGCAAAAACTAAAAATAAGATTCTGTGCATAATTACTGGGGAGAGAAGGGAAGAGAAAATTGGAAATTTTCAGCCTATTCAATGTTAAACAACAGAAACAGGAATGATGAATTCCACCGGCACAGAAGCCAATCCGTACAAGGAAATTTCCATAAGCTTGCGGCACATTTGTCTTCCCACTTCTGAGCCTCTTGCCCTTTCCCCAGGTTTAGTTCATTGCTGTGTGATGCTGTAATTTTTCCTGCTTTCTCCCTTAACACTTCAGGACCTCATTGCTGAGTGAGGAAGTGGTCGTTTTGAGCAGTGAACTTTTTAGTAAATGAAAAAGTGTATTTTCTATATGCATCAGATTCTTTACATTTCAGAGTCATGCCTGTGTCTGATCTGACAGGAAAATAACTGCCTATCATGGGAGACGGCAGTCTTTCCACCTTGCAAATTCCATATGCTAAGTACAGATACCCTACATCATCCTACGGGTCTCCCTTAGTGTTCCTTACCTAGGATGTCACTGACATTTGGCCATAGCATTCTCCCCAAGTGTAATCTGCTTAGATGTTTACCAACCTGACTCTTCTCCACTGAATGCTACCAGCGCTCCCAACAGCACCAGAAATCTTTAAGATGATCACACTTGCAAGCACACCCTGGGAGGGGACTTCTGTGTCCCTGCATGAGAATCGTGGTCCCCTAACCAATGGTTGGAAAGCCACCCTGCAACCACCAGAGCCAGACAGCTCTGCCATTATTACACCACTCATGCTGTTGATTTTCACCTAAAACCACCAGCTTAGAAACTCCTTAGTGACAAAGAGGAAGCAAAGAGGATTTATTGCTGTGTAGATGTCTAACTCTCGAAAGTCCACATATCATGGGAGGTCATTGGTGGGCAATTCTCCCTCCACATGCAGCTCTGTGCTGTCCACCAATCCCACACCCTTTTTGTTATTTGCTCCCATAACTCCTCAACTTCTGGTTGTACCATTCCACCTTCTACCTAACAACTGGTGCTAAGCCATCTCAGCTTCAACAGGCTTCATGCACCATCCGTGCGCCCGGAGTGAGCTCTCTCTCTCTCTGTGCCACCTGACTGCCCTCTCTTCCTCAAAGCTATTTCCTAGCAGCCTAACCTCTCAGGCTGTGATAGAGTCACCCCAGAGAAGATGGCCTTCGATTCCTCCTTCTATGTGCAGGCTACTCCATCAACACAAGGGCCTGCGTCTCTTCCCTTTGAACCTGAATGGCCTATGTTTCATATTGACCAATATAGTGTGACAAAAGGGATAGCTCAGAACTTCTGAGGTGCTGCAGCTTCTGCTGTCTCCCTCTTCAAAGCTGGCTGCCATGTGAGGAGCTGGATGAGGACCGCCACACTGAGTCAGTTGCACAGACGGACAGCGTGAGAGAGCAGAGGGTGGATGGACACAAGTGGGCTCAGAGGCTTCCCGGGCCTTCCAGCCCAGCCACCACCTGCATGGAGCCAAGTGTCCCCGGCTGACACCACAGGGAAGAGAACTCAGTTGAACCCAAAGCTGAAGACATGATAAAATGCTGTTCTCTAAACCACTAAGTTTTGGGGAAAATTGTTATGTAGCAATAGATTATTAAAATGCAGGCCAAGGGCATGGTTAAAAATATCTCTCCTACGATGCTTATGGGGTGATGGTTTGACTCTCTTAATTAGGGCAGGATTTTCTTCAACAAGTTGCCAACACACATAAGAAAGGAAATCTTGCCTCCTGCCACTCTAGCAGGGCCCCAGTCCTTGTCCCCTGACATTTCTGAGAAATCTTTTCAGTAGGATTCCACTTATTTGTTTCATTTTTGTCAAAGAAAGGTAGGGTTCTTTTTTTTCTGTCAAACCAAATATAACCTCTTCTTTATGTACAAAGGATAAGAGGACTCACTGTGGCTGAGCATGCTAGGAATTGGCAGTCTGCTCTTGTGAGTGTTAGCTACATCCTGGTTTTTATCTTGTAGATGCAATTTTTCTTGGAGGGGTGACTTGGCAGCCAGATCCAGGATTCCATTCTATTCCTCCAGAAATCATTTTTTCCTGAAGGGTAGACGCGTGCTTATATAAATCAATCATACAATTTGTATGATTTATTTCACCTTTGAACATGAGCTGCTTATCTAGCAAATTTTTAGAATATCCCAATGTTATCATTCTTTGTGCCAAAAAGTTTTGTTATGTCTCTATTTCTGTGTTTTATTAACTTGGAGGAGTTCACCATCATACTTGAAAAATATCAAAAAGGTTATGAACCGCCTATTCCTATCTTTGCATAATCCTGCCCTTCTCTTTCGTGAAGATTTCAAGGGCTTTCCAATCCATTTTCAGGGAAAAGCTTTCTTGGGAAGCTTAAAAATCTGTAAGAAGTAAATTTTGCTTTGTAATCTCTGTTATACAACCTTACCCCCTGACCAAATCCCTTGTGAACTGGGAGAAAAAGAACAATTCTAAATTAGGCACTAGTTTGGCAACTACTTTAAGAAATGTTCTAATTTTTAAAAAATAAAATTAATGCCCATTCGTTTACACATTCTTTTGCAATTTAGACACATCAAAGTCTAAAAATATTAGGCTGTTTTAAAAGATTATTTTACCGATGACTGCTGCTTTGGTGGTATTACTTACTGTCCCGTTCCCAAGTTCCCTTTGAAAACACTTTGATGGCGTGTTTATGGAGGCCATCTGTGTGCAATGTGGAGGCACAGGGCAGGGGCTTGGAACCATGCTGTCAAAACCAGGTCCAAAATCTGAGGGAAGAGTTGGGTTCTTGAACTGAGGTATGCTTCTATTTGCATCCTCAAAGGACTGTGGACACGGGACAGCCCCCACAGATTGTGGAAGTGAAGGGGACAGTACAAAGAATAAGGAGGGAAAGCCCTGTCCATCACAAACTAGTCAGTCCACAAAGATGCAGTCAAAATGACAATGGGATGCTTGAGCTAAGGGAGTAGGAGCTGGGGAACCCTGGGGATCATGCAACTCTAGTCCCAGAGGGAAACAGTGCTCAGCTGTGTCACTGAGGGACATTCTTCAGCGGCGAGCCATGTGGACAGCAGTGGGGAGCTCATCACCACCCCTGTGGGTGGGGTAGGGACAAGGCGAGATACCCAATTTGGCACCCTGACCCTTGCTAAAAGCTTCCCATGTACCATCTCCATTAAGCCAGGGAGGCATAAGGCACTCAGCAGCAAAGGAAACAGAAACTCAGAGTGCTTACAGAATTTGGTCAAGAGTATCTTCTCTTCTGGTGAGTAGGGATGAGCTGGGATTTAAACTCTGAGGATTTAGAGACCCTTCATGATAGTCTCCCTGAAGCCAGGATCAAAGACTGATAACTTCATTCTGCACCCGCAGACCCCTCTCCTCCAGTGGCCAATGGCTAGTACACGCACACCAGGGAAATAGAGACTACCTAGGAGAACACATATTCATGTAGCTGTGTAGCCCAAGTATGCATTCGAATCCCATCCCACATGCAAACACACCCACTCCAGGCTGGACCCAAGCATAACCTCTGACAAGTGTTCAAGGTCTCTGTTCAATTAAATCTGTCACTAATATACATGATAATAATGACAACAGTAAGAATTTAGATTCATTGAGCAATTTAGTACATGAAGACAGGGTACTTCTATAACCATTATGTCTTTGAGGCCTCATAGCAACATAGGGGGCAGATACTATGCATTATTGCATTTTGCAGATGAGAAACTAAGGTACAGAAAAAGTAAATGGTAAATAACTTATTCAAGGTTACACAGCTGGCAAAGGTTATAATCTAAAATCAAGGTGATTCAGGTTGGCTTTAGTACCTGTGTTCACAACCATATTCCCCCCCTTTTTTTTTTCCGTATTTTAGTACAGGGTTAGTCTACAGGGTCTCACTACACAGATTGCACTCATAGTGATCTTCCCATTTTCAGCCTCCCAAGCACTGGGATTACCGGCGTGTGCCACCATGTCCAGTCTCATTTGCTGAATCAGCACACCCCAGGGGGTGGGGCTATCACAGCACACTGAGGATCAAATGCCAGTCCCTGGGCTTGCCTAAGGAGATGCTTTAGTCCACTGAGCTATCTGGCTGGCCCTTAACCATATTCTTATGTCTTCCAAATATATCTGATTCCACTTGGGGCTCCCTTCAGAATACCGTTCCCAGTGACATTCTCTGGAGAGACAGGGTTAGAAGGTTTGGATTGGGGCCCAGAGTGCTGTAACGTTTTTTAAAGCAGCCCCCATATGATTCTTATGATGATAAACATACCACTTGTCTCTACAGTCACTGACTGTTGAAGAATGTCCTTCAATGGCATAGTCGACAGCATCTAAAGCATCATTTATTGCAAAGGAGTGTATTTATTTATAGGTATGAGAATAACTCCCATAGAAAAATGATGTTGTTTTTCACTTTCTTCCCCTAACATTCATAGCTTGAAAAAATAGTGGGAAACAGACCAGACAAGGATGGAGTCCAAAGGCCATTTCCCTTAGCGTTCCTGCCCTTCCTACTCCTACAAGGTTTCCTGAGCACTTTACACAGCCTCTGCAATGCTGCAGACTGATTTGTCTTCTGTTGTCAGAGAGGCTTAAGGGAAAGGGAAGGCTCTCTGAAGATGAGGCAGAGAAAGCCTCACCCTCTCCATAGTTATGGTAGCCGCAAAAGAGAAAGCCTCACTCTCTCTACAGTTGTGGTATCTGCAAAAGGGAAGACACTTTCACTGCCAACTGAGGAATTAGCAAGATTGAGGTGGGTCCAGAACAGCCTTGTCTATTCCATCAGTTTGAGTCCTCTGAAGAGCAGGCACCAAGATAAGATCAAACGGGCAAGAGATTTAGTGGAGAATAAGGACCAAAGGAAAAAGATGAGGGATGAGCAAGGAAAACTTCAGGCTATGTGTAGCTTGGCTGGCTGTGAAAGAGGGTAGGGAGGACTAGGTGAGAAGCTGCAGATGGCAGCAATCCTGGAAAGCCCTAGCCTGGCTGTTGCAGAGTCCCCAGGCAGTGATGCAGGTTAGAAGAGCTTCATATCAGGTAGGGTAGCACCACTTAGTGCCAATGCCATCTCTGGCCACTGGGTAAGGGCAGCCTTGAGCAAGAGTGGGGTGGGCATGAGAGCTGTGGTAAGCACCTGGGCCAGTGGAAGGCACCCAGCCAGCTGCGCTCAATGCAGCAGGTTCTCTGGAAGGAGCCTGGATGCTCACCTGCATAGCTGTTCTCTAACATGGCCAAGGAGTAGGTGCTCCATCCTGAGACTACAAAGCATAGAAGGAAAGGCACCATGGTGAGGAGACCCATCAGTAGACTAGGGCAGACATTTAGCCAAGAATGGAAAAGAACTAAACTTGAGGAAGCAGTTGTGGAAAGAGAAACATGAGCCAGACTCAAGAGAGCTAAGAAACTCAGAATGACACCATTAGGTGCATAAAATAGCAAGTTATAGACTGTGGAAAATATTGCATGTCATGTAGCTGATAAAGGATTTGTATCTCGAAAGAATTTTTATGACTCACCACTAAGAGATAAACAACCCAATAAAAAAGAGCAAAAGATATTAATACATAGTTCACCAAAGAAGATATATGGATGGCAAATTTTACAAAAAGTTCCTATCATCAATCACAAATTAAATGATAATAAAATGCTTGACATGCTGCTCCTATTAGAAAGGCTGCAACTCAAGACAGGCCATACCAAATGTTGATGAGGATACGGAAAAACTGAAACCTCAACACACTCCTGGTGGAGATGTAAAATAAAACCGCAAGCTGTGAAACAGTGTGGTAATTTCTTAAGAAAATAAACAGCAGAGCAGGGTGATGCACACACCTGTAATCCCAGAACTCTAGGAGGCTGAGGCAGGCAGGTCACAACTTCAACCCCTGCATGGACAACCCAGTAAGAATTTGTTTCAAAATGTTAAAAATAGCTGGGGATGTAATTCAGCACAAATGAAAACTTCAACATACATTTACAATATATACCAGCAATTGCAAGCCAAAATAGCTACTACCCAAGGGATGTGAAAATCTAAATTCATACAGACTTTTATGGAAATGTCATAGCAATATCTGTCAAAAATAGCCAAAAACTGAGAGCGATGCAAATGTCTATAGAGAAGGAGGATGTGGCAGACTCATATAATGGAACATATTGAGACACGCAGTGACATAGAAGAACCTCATAAACATCGGGAAGGTGAGAGAAAGCAGCCAGGAAACACCTCATATTGTATGTTTTCATTTACATGAAATTTCCTGGAAGGTAGAACCAAAGAGATTAAATGATTTCTGAGGGCATAGTGGGAGCATAAAAAGCACAAGAGAATTTTTGGTAAAGTGAGAATGTTTTAAAGTTGGATGATAGTTACCCTACTATACTATGACACATTAATGTGAGTGAAATTTATAAAATACATACTAAACCTTAAGAAACTGTTAAAAATTCATGGTGGTTTATCCCTGCAGTCCTTATACTTGGGAGGCTGAGACACGAGGATCATGTTGAGTTCCAAGCCAGCCAGCCTGGCCTACGTAGTGAGTTCAAGACCAGCCTTGATCTCACTTCCATAGTAAGATCATCCCACAAAAAAGAAAGAGATTAAGAGAATTAAAAAGGCAAACAAGAGGAGATATGGCAACCAACCTAACATGGAGAGTAAGGCTAAAGGGTTAAGCATGATGCCAATGCTTCTGGCAAGTGTCGCAATATTATTCTAATGTTTGGAAGGGGAGGAAGCGCAGATTTGGAATTAAGCTTTGGACATGCTGATTTTGAGCTGGCTGTTGATCACATGGAAATTTTCAGCATGGTTGGACTGGCCAGCCCAGGAATCATGAAAGGGCTTGGAGTGGGAGAGAAATTTAAGAATTATCTACTTTTAAGAGGCAACTAGGGGGTCACAACAATGAGTAGGATCATCCAGAGAGGTGTGCAGTGTGAGGAGCCCTAGTCCAAGTAAAATACATTTACAGCTAATTAGAAATAGCCTAAGGAGGGCCAGCTTCCACAGAGAGAGTTTAAGTATTTGTTTTATGATAGGAGGTAACATTCTTGTAATTCATGTATTCTTCCTATAACGTATGATCCTAGAAATTATGCTTTAAAAAAGAAATTATGCTTTGGAATCTCAAACATGCAATGTCGAGATGATTTAATCCAGCCTGTACTACCGTGCATTTATTACATATCCTATAAATGGAAGCTGAACTAGAGAGAGATTAACAATATTGGAAGAACAATGTCAGGCATGACAAAGTCTAAACATTCTTAGGGCTGCAATAAAATCAAAGTTTCAAAAGCTGACTTCAAGAACTTTATGAGGTGGGCAGTGGGAGGTAAAGCAACATAAACCTGCATAGATCTGCTAGGTGAGGCAGAGTCTAAAAGGCTCTGTTGGGTTGTCACTATGAGTAAGTCCTTCCCCGGAAATACATTTAAGAAAGTTGTTCAGCCAAATGTGCTTCTGTTTTATTTCAAGAAAAGTAGTTCTTGTGGATTCCTTTTTTTAGCTTGCATGGGTCATTTTGTTGCAAGTAGATTTTTTCCTGGTTTTCCAAGAGGTACAGTGTGATTATTTTCAGAATCCATCTGTAGGTTGTGCAATTCTTTGCAGACAACAGGGGTCTCTGGGTGCTGTCGTCAACAGCTCTGCTGTGTGGAAATAAGAGGATTGGGATGTGCAGCTGGAGCTGAGTCAGGAGTAGAGTTACAGGCAGGAGAAAGGCATCTCTGACTCTGGCCAGAGGGAAAGTCCTTGCTATCCAAGAGGCACAAGCAGGTCAAGAGGCCTTTGGAAACCGTTGAGGAGGATAAGAAGAAATAGAGGATGCAGAAGTGAGCACACAGAGATGCTATGTTCCGACGATGTCACCCAAGGGATCCAGTATGACTGGGTGACAAAGGCTGAGTGGGTCACCAGCTCTGCTGCCACACAAGGGAAGGGACCCACATCATGTGCTGTATGTGTTAGGTCTCTGTGGTCTCTGGCTAACATCATCCTTCAACTTTGTTCCCAACAGAATGTCAAGTTGTTCCTGCCCTCTCATAGAATGTCAGCCCCGAGCTCCAGGCTGGCGTGGAGGAAGGGAGACGCTACTACATGGCAACCGGAGCTCAAGCAGCTGTCTCCAACAATGCCCACAAAGCTAGACACATCACATTTTCAGAACTGAATCTCACTATAAAACAGCAAATATTCATAAATGCTCTTTGGAAATTTATTTTTCCTTTAGCATTCAGAACAATTTTTCCCCAAGTGCAAATTTTTTAAGCTCAAGATTGTCTTTGTACATTATTTTGAAATCACTTAGTTTGAGAGAAGGAATTTTGTAGTCACCCTCTGTGATATTTTAAATCCACACATAAAGCTGGATTACTTCTGATTTATGTAAGTTCTATTAAATTAAGTTCATGGTATTGAATGCTTTCAAATCTTAAATAGATCCCTGCCGTTGTGAAAGAGAAATCTTCATGACTTCAAAAAATTAGCCAACTAAGCTCTCCATACCCTTGCCCACTGTCAGTTACAGGAGGAATAACAAGCTCACAAGGAGATCCTTACACTGTTGTATCCATATCTTGCTGAAGAACTGTTCTTGTTCTTGTACATCCCCAGGGAATGGGCTGAGGCAGTAGCCCAGCAGGGGCTCCAGTTCTTCCTGGTCTTCTCCTCCCCAACTGACCTGCACATCTCTGGAGCCTAGCATGAAGCTGTTGGCTCAACCATCTGTCCCGGGCAGTCTTGAGATTCTGCTGCCCATGTCTGGCTTGGACGCCTCTGAATTACGGAATTAGGATCATTTGTTTTAAGAAAAATCTTACTGGTAGCTCCAAGATATTTTTGTACATGTTGAGGGATGGGATTTTATTTTACTACAAATTGATTTCCTTCTTCCTCAGGGTTTTATTATGCCTGTCTAGTTTGAAATCTATCCCACCTCATCAGATATGTGACTGGGTAGGGACATTATCACCTCCTGAGATAGGACAGAGCTCAACCCAGCTTCTAACCCTGCAGGCTACTATTTACTGTCAGTCTTTGTACCAGAGTCTCAGAGAAATTCTTCTTTTTAAAACATATATATATATATATATATATATATATATATATATATATATATTTGATACTGGGTCTTGTTACATAGCTCAGACTCGTAGTGATCCTCCTGTCTCAGCTTCCCCAGGGCTGGGATTACAGGCCTGAGGCACCACTTCTATTTTTAGTGGCCAGCAGGGTGCACCTGGATTCCAGGCCGACACAGCACGCGGTACCAGGGATTGAACCCGGGTCCTTACACTTGCCAGGCAGGCACTTGGACCACTGAGCTATCTCCTCAGCCCAACAGAATATTCTTTAAGGGAAAGTAAATATAGACAGACAGACAGACAGACAGGTAGCTATAGCTAAGATAGTTATGACAGTTAAGACAGATATACTACTAGCTTCTGTAAGTTCGTTGAGAAGAAAGGTTTGTGCTTTTATCATTTGATTAATTTTTCACGCCTACATCTTGCAATTGGACCATCTGCTTTGAAGATAACAAGCCATGTACTAACCATTGTTACTTTCCTACTATCTTGGTTTGAAATCTTGCATCCTTGTTTTTATTGTATTTTTTTTTTAAGTAGTTGAGGCTTTTTATACATCACATGGAAAAAGGTGTAGGGTGTCATTATCATTTGGATTGTCCTACGGCTTGATTTCACCTTATAAATAGAGGGTATGATTTGTTCCTATTGACCATATTTGTTGAAAGATCTTATTTGTTTCTCATAAAATTCATTTTTTATTACCACAGTATTTCAGTGACACTAAAGACTCATTTTATGTTCTCTAAAGTGTCTGTGTCATAATTCACACCTAAGAACCAAATTACCACCCCAGATAAACCCTTGCTATCAAAACCTGTCTGCTTGATGGAAAATCATTGCCCACACAGCTCAGCCAGGGGTGTAAAAATCAGTCATCACATATAAAATCAGATTTTTCTTCTGTAAGAGTCATACTGTCAGATAGTAGATGCAGCTTATAAATTATTCAAGACAGATTTATAAAGATTGTTAGTTTTAATGTCATTTCTAATTATGGAAACTAGTAAATCTGTTCTTGCTCCAGGTGAAGCTAACCTAGTTTTTGTTAACTATATTTTTAATTTGAAAAGGCATGCTGTTCACGCTTTACAGTGCACCTAAATCCTTCCTATTTTTTCTACTGGCTTCAGTGCAACGCAGAAATGAAAATTTATGTATTCCTTCTGAGGATTATTGTATATCCCAGTATATAGCTCTTATCTTTTTTTTTTTTTTTTTTTTTTTTT
>NDGN011280303.1:0-10852 GCA_002564285.1 Tympanoctomys barrerae | reverse complement strand
TTTGCTCAAGATCATCTATTTAGTGGCAGTGGTAGTCTGATCCTGACTACTAGATAAGCAGTCTAGTGCTCATGCTCTGGAGCCTTATATATAAGGATGCTGCTTTGTCTTCCATTTGTAGCGTTCAAGTCATTCTGTGGTGTTTTTGCTTTGCTTTCCCCTCCTGAGGGTTGAACACAGGGCTTCACGTCTCCTAGGCAAGTAGCCTGGCCTGAGCTGCTCCCGCAGCCCGCTAGTCATGTTCTGGTATTGATCTGAATTTCTCACCAGTGTCACTGGGTAAAAATGAGAATAGTGACGGTAGCTGGCAATGATTCAGCATGTGCTGTGGGCAAGATGTGGCACTATGGGCTTCGCGTATAGAACTTCATTTAATTCTTGTGATATCCCTAATAAGATATACAGTATTGTCATTATTCTCTGTTAAAGTAAAAATGTATCCACAAGAGTTACATAATTTCCTTGTATGTACACAGTAAGATTCAAATTCAGGATTTCAGCCTGTAGTCTATCTGGTTCCAGCGTCTTTGTTTCTGACCACTTCATTGTTTTCCCTGCTAACCTACTATGAGGTTTAGTTGGTATTCTTCTTTCCCTAAGCCAGTCCTTTGCTCACAGCTGTCTTGCTCTTTCAGGAAGCGCAAATGAATGCAAAATCAGGAAACCCTGCCTTGAGATGCCCCGGGCTGGGGCTTGTTGTTCCTGGTCATCTCTGTCCTCGCAGCAGCTACAGCAGCAGTGAACTGTCTCTTTCTAGCACCTGCAGTGAGTACTCCAGCGGCTCCTCCTACACATGGCATGATGGGAAGAACCTCAGGAAAAGGGTAGGTGCCCCCTTCAAGGTGCACTCAGCATTGCAGTGAGCCAGCAAAGCATCTGCCTCTGGTAGGATCTCATCGTAGAGGTGGAAAGTGGGAGGGAAGCTTAGGAAGGAAGCAACCACCTGCTCAGTACCTGCTCAAGGGTTAGCCTGGCCTTCGCTAATCAACACTACAGGCTCATAAAACAAAATTTGATTCTAAATTGGATAGCAGCAGAGCAGAGAGAGAAAATATCATCCTGTGGTGGATAGTAGGGGCCTCGACTTCAGTGATGGTAAGCTTGTTCCCAACTATACTATTCACTAGGAATTCCTTTCCAGGCTTTGGATAATCTATCCCACTAAAGTGGTTCCCATGTGCACAGTGGGCTCATGCAAGTGAAAATTCTTTCATATTTAGGACTAACAACTTTGCATATTAGTACAAGCCAAGTATTTTGAAATACCTATTTCAGCAGTTCTGAAGAAAAGTGGAGTACATGAGAAGGAAACCCTGAACCTGAATATTTAGAAATCATTTTCTACTATTTGGATACATTAAGTTTATGAATTTGGTTTGTTTTGGCAATTTAGAAACCTGGAAAATCCCATACAGTAGCTCCCAAAAATATTGGTGGAGGAGTAGTTTTGCCATCCTCTGAATGAGAACTCTGGGAAAGATTTCAAGCCTGCATGTTATACCCTTGCGCTCTAAGTTATAATGCAAAGGTGAGAGCATGCTACATTATCAGAAGTTGTTCAGAGCTTCTGGACAGTGACTGCCAGGGGCCCAGCTCCTACAGAATGAGAAGATGTTCAGGGAGTTTCCTGGCTTTGTCTGTGGCCATTATTGGCGTCCACAGCCCTGCTCTCTATTCATTTTATCTCACACCTCTTCCTCTTTCCCTCCTGGGGTCTTTCTCCTTTCTAATGGGATCAGTCCTTGAAGTTCTGAATCAGTCTCTTCCCTGAAAGAGGAGAAGGAGGATTCTTAAGGCAACACAGACACTCAGGTGCTCATCGCATCAGGGTCATGGGGCCACCACATCTCAATAGATAGTCCCAGTTCTCAGGGACCAGCAAGCTAGACACTTAAAATCTACACCATTTAAGGAACTTCTGTGTTCCCTACCTGGTACCGAGTGTCCTTTAGCATTGACTCAAATAAAATACACTTAAATAACCTGAGTCCAAATGGGATTATAATGCTATCTAGTAATAAGTGATGACTTTTTACTAATTTTTGGTCTGCATACTTAAGTGGTTAACCCTCCAGAAGAGAAGCCTAATGATATTATTACCCTACAACATAGGCAGTTGAGCTTTACCTCACTGTCTGTCTGAATATCAAACATCATAGACATAACATGGAACAGATATTTTCCATCAAGTATTGATATGTTAAACGTTTAAACCCCTCCAGAATGTGAAGGAAGAAAAAACAAATAAAAAATACTTTTAAAATAGGAGAAAACAATTACATATTATTACACAAAAATTTAGAAATCTAAGCATATACAGCATTATAGCAAGACAGTCCTATGATGACTAACAGGTCTTTTGAGATCAATGTATTTCTCTTAAGAAAGTTTGTGTAGAAACAGCTATCCTATATGAAATATCCAAGCGAGCCCTACATTAGGAAATTCGGTGCTAATAACGAGTTATTACCACATGCAGCCTACTTTTCTAAGAACAGGAAGCAGCTCATAATTTAATGCTCACTATAGCCATTTAGGTAGATAGAGTCTTTTGTTCTCCCCATTTTACAGATGAGAAAACAGAAGTGCTGAGAAGTTAAATAACTGTCCCAAGATCCAGTAGCCAGAACATGGCAGAATCAGACAGCTGATTCCAGGAACTTTACTCTCAGCGTGTCTACTATCCTGGCTATATTGAATCAACCTAATGCATCCAGGTGTTGTACAAGCTGTGGAGTTGGATTTGTTCCCATTAAGACCAGCAGTGCCCATAATTCCATCCCTCTGGGAGGATGCAGCAGGAGGACCTCACCTAGGCAACTTAACAACTCAGGAAGACCCCGGCTAAAACTTTAAAACAAAATAATAAAAGGCCCAGGGATGTAACCCTAAATTTAATCCCCAGTACTGGAAAAGAAAAAGAAAAAGACCAATACCTTTTATAAGATAAATAGATAGAATTGTAAACCTTTTGTGCACTCAAAAATGAAAAAAAGCTTGTGGTCATTAAATACCAGCCCTACCTCACCAGCCGCCCACTTTGCTCCCTAAAGCAGCTCTTCCAAGTCTGCTCAGCAAATGATGCATTGGCCTGCCGGAAATGCCAGCTCCTCCACCTCCTCCCTCCCACAGGGCATTTATTTTACCACCGGGTTTCAAAAGCGGCCCAAGCTTTCCCCAGGTTATTAAATACCATAACCCCTGTAGCAAATTGATGGAGGTGCCTGCTTCATCACAGTGGGAAGTTTGCACTGCTGACTCAGGAGACTCAGAGCACAGCAGGCGTGAGCGCAGAAGAGGCAGGAAGGAGGTGGGTGGGTAGGGGCTGAGCACCTCTTCAGGGAGGTGAACAAATCTGCTTCTTTCAAGCTCTTTTCGGGCCCTTTTCCTGCCTTCTCTGTGACTATCGAGATCACGGAAACCTGCAGAAACCTGAGCTGCAGCAGCCTCCTCTCTGGCCTGTCTCTAATACCCAAACTCGCTAACAGGATTTCTTCCAGATTTCCAAAGGAGCTTTGAATAATGTGAAAGAAGACGGGGAAGAAGGGTAGCATCACCAAATGGCATCTGTTCCCAGTAACTTCTGACACTGGGGAGTTTTCCAAAGAAAATATATTATTTGATTTAGAAATAAATATGTGCGTTATTGGTATCAAGAGTAACTTTCAAGAAAATGCCTTAGATAAAGGTAAATGTTCACAGTTTATAAAATCCCCAAGTTCCAATATAAGTTTCTGCCTCTTTTTTAACTCTGCATCTGAGCCTGTATTTAATACTTAGACATATATGCAGGGAGTGGCTGGTGTAGCCAGGATTGCTGGGTGGTACTCCTCTGAAATTACATTTGTGCCTTGAAGTTATTCATCGTTAATTATATGGCCTTTTAAAAAAATATGGAACAGGTCAGCCCTTACACCCTACCAACTTCCCCAAGTGCTGCTTTGTTACGGACTCTGTCAGTTGTAGGTAAGATATGGTGCAGGGTTGAGCTAGGATCTCTATTACAAGATCACGACCAATACTGAAGACTAGAGGGTACACCTGACTTGGAATAAAGCACTAAGCTTATAAAGAGTGAAGCCTGAGAGATCCTGCAGACTGCCCAAGTTCATGCCTCCTCCCACCACTTTTGAACTGAGGCAAAATTCTCAGTGTTGTAGAAAGTGCCAGAGAAACCAAAGTTCAAACCTTCGTTTCAGCTCTTTTACTCTCTGGTTCACAAGAAGACAGTCTCCTTGAATCCCACTTTTCAGCGCAGTAAAATGGGGGGTGACAATGTCTCCCCATGGGCGCGTCCTGCAGGTGCACTTAGAGGGCTGGGAAGGTGGTCGGTAGACAGCAGATACCAGTAAATGCTGGTCACCTCTGTTCACCGCTCCATTTTCTGCTGTTGATATTGTGAAAAATATGCATGTGTAGAGGGCAGTCTTTTTCCCATCTCATTTCCAAGCACTTTTCCAAAGCTAAAGCTGGTATTTAGGGAGGTATGAAGGCCAGGAGTGTGATCTTTCTAAGTTCGTTGGAGAATATTTACTAGAGGGTTCTTACTGCAAGCGTCCACCTGCTATACGTAAGTATGTGTGTATGTGTATGCTTATGTACACAATAACTTCAGAAATTGTTTTCAGAGGTATTTGTAAAGTCACAAAAATTAGGTTGGCAAAGGCATGATGCTATGACCAACTTCCTTTTCCAGCTTGACCCTCCTCTACCTCGCCTTTACCCTCTACACTAACATGTGTTCTCTCCTGATCTTCCCCTGAGTGCCCTTTAACACCCCTCCCTGATCTTTGTCCCTTCCATTTCTTCAACCTAAAAGACGTTTCATCAACTGACAGAAACATATCTGTCTGCTAGGTGTTAGGTAAATTTTTTAATGCCTTTGCTATATGCTTTTCAAGATTTTTCCTAACAGACCCAGGGCCGCCCCTCTGAATCTGAGCACCCCCCATTCATACATTCCTCCTTTGCAGGACATACACTTAATTGCGGGCACACCCCTAGACCTTGCTGGGCTTGTGCTCCTGGAAGACAGGGTTTTTACTTTCTCCTTCTTTGCTTTGCTGTGCTATTTAACACAGAACCTGGCAGAATCAATCTTACTGCACATGCAGCTTCACTGTTTGTTTGGTGTTTTTTTATGAAAATACTTATCAACCAGTAGCACAAATTAAGTCTAATGATGGGCTTCTCCCTTTACACGTTTGAACTCTTTCTTTCTTTCTTTTTCCTTACTTTTCTTTCTTTCTTTTTTTTATATATTTAGTGCATTGTCTACAGGGTCTCATTACAGGTATTGGTCTCGTAGTGATCCTCCTGTTTTCAGCCTCCCAAGTGCTGGGATTACAGGCGCGCACCACTGCACCCAGGTTCAATCACTGTCTCAGCGCATCCTGGGGGTGGGACTGGCACGGCACACCGGGAATCGAACCCCAGTCCCTGAGTCTGCCTAAGCAGGTGCTTTAATTTGCTGAGCTACCTGGCCAGCCCTATTCAACCGTTTCTGATATCTGCTATTCTTCCCTAGCAACCATCACAAAACTGGGATGAAAGACTAAGCATCGATTCTTCACTCCCGAGTGGCTTTGCTAGTCCTGCAGACCAACTACCTCCAACTCGGATCAAGGAAAGCCACATTTTGGAAGGGCTGAGAAAGCTCCAGAAGCGAAAAGTGTTACTTGAACCCTGTTCCGTGATAACCAAATGGGGTTATAAAGATTGCATGAACTCGAATGAAGGGATATATTCTCCAGGAATCAAGAGTATCAGTGTCAAGGACTGTCCATCCTGCAGGCCACCAAGTGTGGAGACCCCCTGCCAGGAGCCCCACAAGGCATTTGTTTATGATGCAGCTTCCGCTGAGGATGCTGATGCTGGCTCCTCTTCTCTAGCAATGCTGCAAGCAGTTCCAAACCTGGGCTGCAGGGTGCATGGCAGTAAGTTAACCCACAGTGTTTCTGACAGCCTCTTTTGCTGGGAGCTGAGGGGAAAACACTTTGCAGGAGGCACGTCTTCTGTTTATCCCAGGGAAAGGCCTGAAAAGTTGACTCATGCCAGCCACTGCCCCTTGGAGAGGAAGCTGTGCCCACGAGTGCAGGTGCCACTGCCACAGCGGGACAGAGATCCTCACAGCCAAGGCCATGACCACACAATCCTCAACCTCCAGTTTTCAGACATGGATGAGAACGAGATCCTCGATGACCTGCACATAGAGAGTAGTGACGACAAAAGCCCTTCAGAATTGTCCTTGACAGCCGACACAGACAAGTCCACAGAGAACCTGGATGTCCTCCTGGGATTTGAGAAACCTGAATGTGAGTCTCCTGATGAAGAGGAAAAACGGGTCCCCGCCCAGTTAGAAGCTAGGCCAAAGACATTCAGTTTCATTAAGCAGCAAAGGGCCATAAAAAGGACTTCTTCAGAAGAATATATCAGTGTAATATTTGATGCGGAAGATGGTGAACCCTTTGAATTCAGCTCACATCAGACTGGAGTTGCTACTGTTACCAGAAATGAAATTCCCACTAACATAGCCCCTGATGGACCCACAGCAGAACACACTGAATTTTTACCTCAGGGAACTGCTTATTTACATCCTGGAAATGCTCCAAGAGACTGTCCCTTCTTAAAGCGGTCTGAAGAAGAAACTGAGAAAAACATTCCAACAGGTGGCATAGACTCCATTTCTTCATCCCCCACAGACCCATTCGGCTCTGGAACAGTAATGCAAAATGCCCCGCACCCAAAGCTGGCTAAAGCAACATCCACTGTGTCATGTCACAGTAACTCAAGCTCTGTGGCATCCATGGGCATCTGCCAAAAGCAAAACCTGACAAAAATACCTTCCAGGGGCAAGTCTTCACCTCAGAAGTCAAAATTAACAGAGTCTGAAGGCTCCACACTCATCCCTTCATGTGGCCCAATGACTCTTAAAAAATCACCAGCCTTACCTCCTGAGAAACTTGCACGGTTCATGAAGAGTGAGAGAGCAGGGCCCATCAGTGATGTACCACCAGATTCACACATTCCAACACTCCCCACCCAAACTTCTTGTGGCCCCAGAATGTCCAGCCGGAGGGACTGGGCTCAGCACCCCAAGAGTCAGATGCCAGGGCCAAGATCAAGGCCACTTATTGAGCTTTGTGACAGTGGAGAGCCCCCCACAAGGGATAAACACTGTGTGTCTGAGCCAGAGGCAGGGGTGACATCTCCTTCCCCACCGCCCCCACCAGGCAGGTCAGTCTCCCTGCTGCTCAGGCCCCATTACGACTCTCCATCACCACTTGTCTCTGCCAAGCCCGAAACCAGGCTGCCCGGCGACACAACGAGAACAGCCTGCAAATCTCCCCTGCTGAAAGGAGCCTCTGCGCCCGTCGCTTCTCACCAGGCCACAACAGAAGTGCAGAAGAAGAAACCTTCCATAGCCTTGAAAAAGCCTGTTTTCCCTCACATCCTGCCTTCCTCAGAGACAGCAATCCACCCTGGGTGCTCTGTTCATGCCCCCTCCAGCTCATGTGCCCTGGTGACTCCAGGGGCTCCAAAGGTCTCTCCAAAGAGAGGTGTTCCCAAAACCTCTCCTCACCAAACGCTTGGGACCACACACATGGACTCAGGGTTACGGGTGCCTAAATCTTGTCCTTCTACCCATGAGCCACTGGAGGTACCGCCCTCGAAGAGTGCATCTCCGGGAAGAAGACAAGTGAACGACAGTGTCCAGGCCTCTGCCAAGCCCTTCTTCTTAGGGGCAAATGAGTCACCACCATCTCAGGTCAGCAGTTCCACGTCCTCCTCCTCCTCTCCCAAAAGCCATAGCACCCAGCATGGTTGTCAAAATGCTCATGAGAAAGGACTGAAAACTCGCCTCCCAGTGGGGCTCAAAGTTCTCATGAAGTCTCCCCAGTTGCTCAGGAAAAGTTCCACAGTGCCAGGGAAACATGAAAAGGATAGTTTAAATGAAGCCTCTAAAAGCTCTGTAGCAGCAAGCAGATCTAAGCTTGAGGACTCCGGGCATCCGGCAAACCTGGGGGCCACTGGGTGTGAACAAAACTCCCCTATACCAGATTTACACACACCAGACAGATTAGCTGAAGGACTTCCCCTGGAAACAGTGCTACCAGAGTCACTGGAAAATGGCATCCCTGGGACTGATGGAAGAGACAGGCTAGAAAACAGATCAGTGAAGAGATCCCTTTCCTCCAGCAAGCCACATCTAAAGCCAGCCCTAGGCATGAATGGCGCCAAAGCCCGAAGCCAGAGCTTCAGTGCTCACCCAGGAGACAAGCCCTCTCCACCCTCTGCAGAAGGGCCAGGCAAAATCCGAACTCAGATTATTACCAACACAGCAGAGAGAGGCAACTCTCTTACTCGGCAGAACACCTCCACAGAGGGCTCCCCAAACAACACCCGTTCTACCCCCACATCTGAGCATCTCCTCTGTGCTGGCCATGCTTTTTTCAGGCAGGGCTCCGTGGGGAGCACAGGCAGCGCCAGCAGCCAGCATGGGAGCCCAAGCAAGCTACCTTTGAGAATCCCCCTAAGGTCTGAAGGACTTCGAAACCAGCCTGGAACAGAAGACTCCCAGGTTTACACAAGAGGAGACAGCGCTAGTGTGGCCATGCCTGAGCAAGCAGGCGGTGACTGCTGTAGGTGCCCACCGACTCCAACAGACTGTCTGCTAGTGCCTCAGGCCCCGGGAAGGACAGTACATCCAAGCAGTTTAGAAACAAGCAGGACTTCCAAGCTGGAAGTTTCTGGAAGGTATCCAGATGTCTCTACAACTAAGACTAATGCTATAAGCCCAGAAGCCCCCCTCTCACCCACAATCGAAGAAAAGGTCATGTTGTGCATTCAAGAAAATGTGGAAAAGGGCCAGGTGCAAACAAAGTCCAGCTCTGTGGAAGCAAAGCCTAAGCCAGGGCCTTCTTTTGCCAGCTGGTTTGGTTTTCGAAAGAGTAGACTTCCCGCTCTCAGTAGCAGGAAAATGGACTTCTCCAAAACCAAGGTGGAAAGGAAAGATGTGAAAGTCTTGGGGTTTGGAAACAAACAACTAAAATCGGAAAGAAAGAAAGAGAAAAGGAAGCCTGAACTGCAATGTGTGATAGAAAATGAGTTTCACAGGGGTAACAGGTTGGCAGAAAGTCCTGACAGTGGATTACAAAACAAACCTCATCTGAAACCATCACAAGACCTGTGCAGCCACATGAACTTTGAACCAAGAAACAGACCCAGCCCTGTTCCGTGTTCAACAAAAGACACCTTCATGGCAGAACTTCTGAACAGGTAAGTCGCTGGCCAAAGAGATGGCAGTGTAGAGAGTTATGTGGAGGCTGCCCCTTTCCCCCTATGGAGAGTTTGCTTCCTGCATGTTAAATACCAGCCAAGCATGGTTTCTATACAAGCAGAACTGCAGAGAAGCAGTCTTTTATACATTAGCTAGAATTTAAACAGTGAAATAAAAGTTAGCAATAAAATGATAATTTAGTCCATGTTACTTTGTTAACCAAACCAATGGTCTTTGAAATTAAAGAATGGTAAGTTTTATCAAGGTTGATAGAAATTCAACCTACACTAGGAATTCTGAATGTACTCACATGGCATGAAATGGAAGAAAATTACACATACGTTTTAAAGCATGCGAGTT
This sequence comes from Tympanoctomys barrerae, assembly GCA_002564285.1. NCBI lineage: Eukaryota > Metazoa > Chordata > Mammalia > Rodentia > Octodontidae > Tympanoctomys > Tympanoctomys barrerae. The sequence continues at coordinate 1,212 of NDGN011280303.1, read as the reverse complement.
CATTGATTATACTGAGCAAATGTATACTTAGAAACTTGCAGAAATAATAACTTTTCATGCCTATCTTAAACCAGGAATGTATTTAGTAATCACTCTTCAGTGGGTTTTATTTTATCCCTGTCCATGAGCAATCATACAAATAAAAATAAATTATGGTGCCATCAAATCTAAATTGACATACTACTGGAATGTTTGAAGATTTGATCAAGGCCAGTGAATTCCACTTACCAGTCAAAGGCTTGAAGACAAAGAGTCCCATGCAGGTTGCTTTAAACATTAAAGCATGGGGCAAAAGTGTGTGATTGAAGAAGAGCAATGTAATTTATCAGAGGAATCATTTTCTATCTGCAGAGTTGACAAGAAAGGAACTCAACAGACAGAAAGTGGATCAAATAGTGTTTCCCGCAGGAACGTGTTAAAGGCCGATTCCCAGGGCTCCTGTGTCAGTAGCAGCTCTATCAGCACTCAAGGAAGCCACAAGAAAAGCATCAAAACCAAAGTAGATATGGAAATTTCCAGAGACTCCCTGGTAAGTGCTCTGCCATCCAGTTATAAAATGTTTCAATCTGAATATTCTGGCTGAGTTCTTTCTTTCTTTCTCTTGCAAATAAGATATGGCTAAGAGATTACAGGGAAAGTAGCTAAAGAGAAAGATTTTTTAAGAGAGAAATCTTGATGACAACTGCAAGGCAGAGCTGGCAGCTAGACCCTGAGCGGGCTTGGCCACCTCCTGGCATGCTGTTCGGATCACTCTATTTTCAGAACAATGGTATAATCGCAGTGCGGTGCAGTTCAGGGATGTTTCTAGTGTCATCTTTAAATTATACCTTGTACTAGAAATTTATTTTTTATGATTTTGATTATTACAAGCAGCAAAAAGGAATGAATGCAGTTTTAGAAACAAAAGTGCTAAATGATTGGAGAAAGCATCAGTTATACTTCATCAGCTATTCTCATGATTTGATTTAAGCATTGTTTATTTTTTATCAATGTTGTATTACCATTTTATCTGGACAGTGTTAGCCCACTGGAACTTGGTAGCTTTTTCTTTTAAGCTGGTTAACAGAGAGTGATACATTATCTATTTTTGTTGTCAAACCTGTTGCTCAGATTAACAGATATAGTTATGCAAGATGGGACATATAATTAAATATTACCACATGCTTTCAAGAAATCTTAAATTTTGTTCTTGTCTCTCATTTTCTTTTATTA
>NDGN011280261.1:0-36366 GCA_002564285.1 Tympanoctomys barrerae | reverse complement strand
TCTGGTCCCACCCAGCTCACTCTTGGGCTATAAAAAGTGCTATCCAGTGGAAACGCTATAAAACACAGCCCCACTGTTGGGCTATTTGCTACTATCCAGCAATACTTCCTGGGCCGGACTTGGCTTTAGGGATGTGGTCATATTCTATAGTACAGAGTGGAGAGGTAGTCACCATAGGTACAGGCAAAATGAGTTTGGATCAAAGGGCAGGACACCAGTGCTCTGGCCCCAGTCCTGCCCAAGTATACCGTGCGACCTTGGTCACCACAGCCCTGTTCTCTCCTCTCCTGTAAAGTGAGGGGATAATTTATAAAGCCCCACCCAGCCCTAAACGTCTGTGAGATGGGATTTATTTTAACTTTATTGAAAAGCGGTCAGTCTCCGTTGGAGAGCTCACTCTCGTGTGATAAATATGTGGTAAATCCTGGGCTTCTTATTTGTGGGCTCCATATTCTTGAAATAAGTTTCTTCTCACCACCTGGCTTGTTTTCATCCAAAAGTCCACGTCCATCAATATTATACAACCAGTAGGCGTCTTTTCTTGGGCTGTGGAAGCACCGTAGAGACTTGTCACCAATGCCACACTTCACTAACTGCAGCCTATGTGGCTCCTATGGGCTGGTGATTTTCTCATGAGATGAGGTGCTGAACCAAGCCACTCTAAAGAATAAGCACTGGCAAAACTAAGGAACTTGGGGCATTAAAAGGATAACAGAAGGTGACAAAGAATTCTACAAGTTGAGCTTTTGCTTAGAAGAACAAATAGTAAAAAGTGATTTCTAAACCACCAAGCTGGGTTCTAAGTTAGAAGACTCACTCAGTTGTGAAATCCAGCTCACAGCTGCCGCGAGAAGCTGCATGGAGACTGGGTGAGTTGCCTCTGACGGACTGAGGTGTTCCATGTCAGGCTGAACCCCAAGATTGCTAGAGGGGAAGGAGGAATCCTGGCGGGCCCTGCCCAGGCCACGTGTACGCTGCATTACGTGTATTGTGCGCTGAGGCATCTCCAGCCCCCACATGCACAGGACTGGCTTGGCTCTCGACATGCAGTTCTGGTAACATCTATACTTTCAAGCTTCCCCTTTCAGATATGGTCCCATGTGTAACTGACTTGGGACTCAGGATGCACTGCGGGAAAAGGGGAGACCTTCAGGTCCCTCTGATAGCATGCACGGGCAGCCCTTTCTGCAAATGAACTGAACCCTAATCCTGGGAAGGAGCCCTGTTAGATTTGGTGCGTGGGGAAAAATAAGGGAAATAAAGTCTTGGTGCAAAAGCTTCTCTTTCTAGGATGAACAGAAGGTGCAAGTGGGGTGCTTCCACGGCCCTCCTGAAGCCACAGCATTGACAGTAGAGAGAGGAATTGAGGGATCAGTTTCTTCCCAGAGGTGTCCTATAAGATAAAGTGACCTTATCACCATACTCCCTCTAGTTAATGTTGCCCTGAGTGGTCAAACTTCCCCTAGAGGAACAGCAGCTGGGAAACTGAGGAGCTGGGCAGGCTATGTGAGGGCCTGGACCCTGCAGGTGGGCCGGCAGAGACGCAGGCTCTTCCCTCCTAGCTAGATCTCAGCTGCGGGGCAGTGTGTGCCGCACACCGTGCTCGCCCTCCCTCACGCCTCCCCCTCCCCTGTTCTTCTTGCAGTGAGCATGCCCACGAGTGAGACCGAGTCCGTCAACACTGAAAACGTGGCCGGAGGTGACATCGAAGGAGAGAACTGTGGGGCGAGGCTGGCGTGAGTAGGCATGGCAAGCCCCGGCTCTGGGCTATTTCTAGCACAAAAGGAAGCTGGCTTCTGGCCCCAGGATTTTTCTGGGACGTGGGCAGGGAACCTGTCTCCCGAGTTAGAGAGAGTCACTTCATCACTGCAGGGGCAGAGACTAGAGCTAGTAGCAGGAGAGAAATGTCAATGATCCCCTGTGCAGAGGGGAAAGGGGACATGGGGTGGAGTATGGCCCCGGACATGGGATGAGTTTTAAAGTCAAAGCTAGGGTGTAATTCAGTAGTTTGCAGGAGACAGAAACTCAGCTTCTTTCCATTTCAGCAGAGAAATGCAGAGGATGTGGGGCGGGGTCAGAAGTCTGTTTCTTCCTGTGCCCTTCTGCCCTCTTTCATAAGAAATGCTAGGTCAGCTTCCCGGGGTCCCGTGAGCCCTTGGGCCCTTCCCTCCATGATGATAGATGTGCCCCGGAAGGGGGCGACAGATAAGAACCCGTGTTGCTGGGTGGTAACCTTGTGGGTCTTTCTGTGCAGTTCCTCACTATGCTGCTAATGGAGAGAAACAGGTGCCTGAAGAACGACACTGAATAAATAAAATTTCCTGTGTGCTGAACCTGGGCCGTGATGGTCCCTCCCCGAAAAAGCCCAGGCTTAGGTGATTTGCGAGGGAGCTGCCAGTAAACCGAAGCTTAGCAATGCAGCCTTGGCCCAGGAGCCACAAGAAGGGAAGGGAGGCATGGCTGGAGGTGGCCCAGCTCATGGCCTGCTTTCAGGGCACTCGGGCCCTGGGCATCACTCACTCTGACACGGGCACCAGGGAGTCTGTGGTGCAGATTTCCCAGTATTGTTGGGAAGCAATTATTGTCACAATGTTGTTAAAATATGATGCTAATTACATTTTTAAGCAGCAATCCAAGCCTCTTCCCTCTTCTCTTCTTGTGGAATCATACCAAACAAGCACTTGAGCTTCCGGAAGTGCGCCCCAGAGAGCAACGCCAGGGAAGGGCACACGGGAAGGCTTCGAGTCTACAAGTTCTAGGCCTTTCTGCCAACTCTGTGTGACCAAAGTAGAGTTGGCAAAAAGACCCTGAAACGCTGGCTTTTGGGTAGGACCCAACCTGCAGCACAGGAGGGCCTGGGAGTTGGCATGGAGAAGTCACTTGACAGTACATGTGAAGAGCGTGCGAATCCCTGTTGGAAAGAAAACATCGTTATCCCCCCGTGGAGGGGAGCCGGCAGTGGCTCTTCTGTCACTTCCTCCACGATGTGTCCGCAGGCTCTCAGAGCTCCACAGAATGCTGAAGCCATCCCTGTGCATATCTGCACCGGCACGTCTACGCTGCTCATATGAAAGACCCGATCACCATGCTAGACCACAATATGCGCTGAATACAGTGCGGTCCTTCCCCACTTCCATGGCTCCTCCCCCGACCCCTGACAGCAGTGGGTGACGCCAAGGTCCCTAGTGGGAGAAACAGCATGGGGATGAGGTAACAGTGAGAGACCAGCAGTTTTTGAGGCTTTGAGGTAAGCTTTTGTGTAACAGAGTGAAAGACAAGGACTTGCTGGAGGCAGGGAGAAGGGCTGCTTAAGGATAGCTCCCGTGGGACCAAGGGGCAGAGACAAGCGCTGCAATGTGACACTTTGTTGGGGCAAGAACAGTAGGTCCGGGAGACAGTGAAGGGGAAGGAGCCATCAAAGTTGGGAAGGAGAACTGAACTAAAGTGTGAACAGAACTACCTGCAAGACCGTAGTGGACGTCAGCAGCCGGGGGTGCAAGGATCCTGGAGACACACGGGAGGCTGTCCGCAGGGACACCATCGGTGAGAATGTAGGGCAAGGCTGTGCACAGAGGAGCCCGGGGCGAAGCTTGGGGAGCACGTACAGGAGAGGAGAAGCAAATGGAACAGACCACGCTGTTAGGTTGGACCACACAAGCTGGGAGCCGGGGAGGAAGCTTCACACGCCAGCATGCCCAGCCTGTGCAGGGTGACAGTGACCCAGAGCCACAGGAGCACTGACTCCCCTGAGGAAGCTGGCAATGTAGTAGTATGAAGGGACACTGTGTACACGGGAGACTAAATTGGGAGAGGGGTTCAGAAGGAGATGCAAATGCACCGTGGGGTGGGTAACAGGCAGCATCATGTGGCTGGATGACAAGGGAGGGGGACCTCCTTTAGGAATTAGCATGTGGCTGAGTGCCGAAGGGCGGACATGCATCACTGAGTGAAGAGTAAGAAAGAGAGCTCCAATCAGAAGCACCAGCGTGTGCCCAAGCCCTTGGGGATGGCCAGGGTATGTGTGAGGAGGCGGAGCGGACAGGAGGCAGGGGACAGGGCCAAGCCCAGCAGGCCTCTGAAAAGCCCTTAGAAGGTTTTAAGACTGAAGGTGTGGAGGTTGCTTTGGCTAGTTTTGTATTCTTTGTGGGTTTTTCCTCACCCCCTGGGGTCCTGGACACCCAAGGCCTTCACAGTGACCTCTATCCCCAGCCCTTTCTGTTTTTTATTCTGTGACAGGGTCTTGCTAAGTTACCCAGGCTTACCTGGAATTCCCGATCCTCCTGCCTCAGCCTTCCAAGTAGCTGGGATTACAAGTGTGCCACGCCCAGCTACTTGTGCGCTGCTAAAGCATCACTTTGATGTTGTGCACATGGGAGGAAAGAATGAGGAGAGATGAAGCAGGCGCCAAGGCTGCCAGTGCGAGGCTGTGGTCCTCGGACCAGGAGTAGGACAGGAAAGCAAAAGAGCGGGTCAGCTGCCCATGTGTCGGGAGCTCTGCTGTGCAGGATGTGAGGGTGCACCACCTGGGGCATAGTCTCAGAGAGGGAGGGAGGGAGGGTGAGATGGATGTGTCCCAGCACAGGAGCTCCACGAAAGAAGAAATGCCGGGGGGAGCAGGCAGCAATGGCCGTTGAGCACTCTTCACGGCCACTGGAGCAATCTGCAGAGCCAAGAGGAGGAAGCTGGAGATGAGATGAGTGCTGCCCAACATCAAAGGCACAGGTGGAGACTCCGAGCTCACATGGGGAGGAGGAGATGTCTCTGCCGCTGAGAGCTGGGACGGAGCCCTGGTACCAGCATCCGGGGGTGCAGTCCCCATCACCACCAGCCAGCCCTGTCCTCGGGCAGAACACCTCTCTGAGCCCAGCTCCTCCCCCTGGAAGCAGAGAGGCTCCACCCACTCTGGGCTTCAATGGGAGTCAGAGAGCAGGAGAACGTCCTAGGGGCTGCTCCAGAGGGAGACCACTTTCCTCTCTGACACACTGGACATCCACGAGGATTGCACCACATCCACTGTCACACAGGGGAAGCGCTCCAATCAGAAGCACCAGCGTGCGCCCAGGTCCTTGGGGATGGCCAGGGTATGTGTCCTGCTAGGCCTCAGTTCAGTAGAGCGTGCATCAGAAGCGGGTGCTCATGAAGACAGCACCAAATGCTCTCCATCGATCATCCCATCACAGAGCATACAGCTGGGCTCATGGAAGCAGAAGGTTCAAACCTGGTGCATCACGAAGGAGTCACTAAGAAACTGCTGGGCAGCACTGACACTGCGGTGCGGTCTGACATCCTGAGTGCAGAGTTGGCCTCACAGAGCAATCCCATGTGTGTTCGGCAGGCCCTCGAGCCCGGCAGCACTAAGAACCGAGGTGCGCAGGAGTCCATCGCCTATTGAGGGCCACGTGGAAATGGCTGGCTTCAGGCCGAGCACTAGAAGTCAAGTGTGGTGTTAGCTTGGGAGCCTTGGAAGAGACTGAGGGATTGAGAGGGCCCAGCAGGGACAGAGGCTGGATTTCTTGAACCAGCAGGACAGAGAGCAGGGAGCAAGCTCGGGTAGGGCTGTAGATGAACCACGCTAAGCACGCGACAACAGAAGCAGTGCTCTGTGCCCTTTCAGTAACAGCAGCTGTGGTGTTGACAAATGTGGGGAATTAAGGAGGTTGAGTCAAGGGCTGTCCACGGGGATGATGACTTCATGCCACCGGTTTACATTATAGGCAAATTGGGGACAATCTAAGGCCATACGGTTTCACCCAGCAGGCAGTAAACATGCAGTGCTCATGTTTTGAAGGAGAGGCTGACAATATAAACATCGCCCAAGAAGTTCAAATATTTGTCGAATAGTAACAGTGCAAATTGAGTAAGTGAAAACAAAAGAGTGTTAGGTTCATCTCTAATTTCAAACCTCAAACGGGGAAAGCAATCATGATTGTACAAGTGATTCCTGGCTTGGGCAGAGCAAGTATCTTGAGGCAAGCGGACCTGAGCGCCACCACAGAGGATTTGGGGGGTCTCGAGTTAGTGACTAGCTTTTGCTGTTTCCTTGCTCTCCTTTATGGGTCCATTGACAAGCTGAGGTAAAATTTGGACCTCATAAGAATAATAATGAGGAAACTAGAAATATTCTGAGCTAATTGCACATGTCCCACTGGGGTTGGGGGACCCTGAAGGCCTCCGCTATTCTGAGGACTCTCAGTGATTTGGGGGTTTTAGAACTCAGTAGGAGGCAGTGTTCTGCGCAGGCCAAGCAGCCCTGATTGCGTGGTTCCCGTGGCTCCTGCATCCTGTCAGTGGAAGCAGCTGTCCAGCACTGAGGCCACAGCTGCCCGCAGGGTTTCCTCTGTTTTGGTGACATGGGGTCCTCCCATTAGCTGCTCCCATGTACAGGGAGTATACAGCACGGAGACATTCAGATTTCAGACTTTCAGCCCAGCCCCCATAGCCCAGAGCTGCGGTCATCTCCACACAGGCCCTGAGAGCAGCACCACCCTGCTCAAGGTCAGGTGTGTAATGGGCACTGGTGTTTCTGCTGATTGCCTATAAAATGCACCAGTCTGAAAAAGAGATAAATGTTTTGAACCCATTGAACCAAAAATGATGCTCACCACCCCTGTGAAGAGCAACAACAACAACAAAAATCTTCAGATATGGAATCTAAGCCTGTACCTGAGAACTCTGAAGAAGTCCTTTGTCTACTTCTCCTTGGGTTAGATAAGGAACCCAGAGTTGGTCCCTGTGCATGACCTAGAACCTTAGTTCAGTCAGGCCCAACCTGATCATCCTTAACTCACATCCCAGAGTTGCTTCTTGAGTAGACAGGAGCACTCAAATGTTCTGGAAGTTTCTACAAACCCACTTTTCCTTGGGACCTAGTTGGACTGTGGGTGCACGGAATTGCAGGGCACGTGGCCTGCCTTGGGGCACATGCCAGAGAAGGCAGGAAGACCTTTCTGAAAGTAAGCCTCGGGTCTGGTCAGGTGTGGAGACTGCGTCTTAAAGCTGGAGGCCATGGACACCTACGTTGGCTTCTATTTAACAGTGAGGAAAGAGAAGCAAGCCTGGGGAAGGTGCTGAAGGTCCCCAGCTTGGCGTAGCTGTGCTGGAAAAGAGGGCCCTGGGTTCCCATCACACCATTAACAGCTGGAGAACATTTGTTTCCCCCATTAAACTGTGGCTCTAAATAAGAATGCTGCCCTTGGCTCCGGCCCCTCCTTCGCTCATTAACATGTGATTAAACCCTTCCTCAGTAGCGGGCAGCCGTTGGGGCGGGAAAAGGTTATTAGCCCGTGGTTCATAGCAGTAAAGGCACTTGGATCTCACTGCACCCCAAAGATATAATTATCTTATGCACTATGGCTTTGCCACCTGTCACATCTCCTGGTTTAATTTTTTTAAATAAAAATAACGAGAGGGGTTGGTGTTCTCTTGCTAGAGAAATAACTCACTTTTGTGCTGGGCTGGACCAGCCGGAGCTTGAGCTTAGAGCCGTCACCAACCCTCCCTCCTGCTCCTGCTTCCCGCTGTCTCTTGTGATCTCTTCCTGCTACCTTGTCATCTGTTCCTTGCATTCTGTCTTGCTGTTCACCCCTCTGAGCTCCGTCCCTCCACCTGCAGTGTCACCTGTGGGCACTCCTCATACACCAAGGCCAGTCTGACCCACACTTCTGATGTCCTGAGTGCTGATTGCCCCTGCCCCTCCCTCCTGGCCCTGCCAGCCTTTCATTCAGCCTCTCCCCAGCTTCTCCTTGTGTCCTCTCAGCTTCCCCTGGACTTCATATAAACTAAGTAGTCTCAGGGCCTTCCTAAAGCCTCTGCTTTTCAGTAGAGCACCCTCCCCTGGGCTGACCTTCAAGGCATTGTCCCCTGAACTCCTAAAGCCCCCCACGCCCAGGCCCCAGATCCTCAGAGTTGTACGTGACTGTCAGCCTTTCACGTTTCTCCTCAGAGCCTGTGGCTGTCTGTTGAATCTCCTGGGAGGGGATGAAGTGCTCCTTCCATTGCCAACTGGATGGTTGCCTTTGACTCAGAACCCAGCTTTGGCGAGGCTACTGGCAAACAGCAGTGAGATCAGGCATCTCGCTGTGCTCTCTTGGTGGGGTCCTCCCCGCTGCAGGAAAGGCCTTCCCTACCCCTATGGTTTCTCTCAAGATGTCACTCTTCCTAATATCACTTCCTCATGGAGCTTGCTGGGCAGACCCTGATCCCCCGAGGATACAGTGTTCCCTCTTTCCAGCAGGGAGCACCTATCCTTGGAAGAGCCTAGATCTGTACATGTGTGCTGGGCTGGCCCTTGGCCTCCACATTCAGATGCTGCAGCCTTCTTTCTCTCCAACTTTCTGATTCACCTTTCAGATCCTTCACATATCATGTATCACTAGGAATCCTGGAGGTATCTAACTCCGGGATCGCTGAATGTCCTTTTCCCTGAAGAAAGTGGGTGTCCTCTGATAATGTTTCCTTTTTCTCTTTCAGCCACCGGATCTCCAAATCAAAGTTCAGGTATGTGAGAAACGTATTGCTTTTCTTTCCTCCTGCCCACCAGCTCAGCCCTCAGCTACCACACTGAATGGCCCAACATGACCCCACCATGCTAGAGATAATAAGAGCTGATTCGCTAAGGGGATAAATACTTTCTTTTGTATGGCTGTTAATAATATGCTTATCCATCAGATGAGGTAAATAATTCAAGCGTTGAGTTTTTCTGATTCCCGTAGTCTGTCTGTCTTTTGGACAGTGCTGTCTCTTGGGGGTTGGGACCCAAGGTGTCTCTCTCCCTTACGAGATGAAGTCCAGTGAAAGTAAGCATGTGGGCACTTGCTCCTGTCTTGACCTGTAGGCATGGTAAGATAAGAACTTTGAGGGTAATGGAAGACCGAAGGGCTCTGGCTCTGTGATAGTGCTCTAAGCTAACATCATAGCCTCCTAGAGGATCATGGTCTTCAGCCATAAGCTGCCTTTTGGCTTTGTCGCCTGTACCCCTGCAAAGAACCTTCATCCCCAACACATGCAGCTTCTTCCAGTTACCCACAAGTTCCTCTTGCACCTTGAGACCTTTGCATGAAGGTCTTCCTCTACCTAAATCGCCATCCATGTCTTCATCAGACTTTTGTCAGCAACCTCAAACATTCCTGTTTCTCTAGTGCCCTCTCTTGTCCCAGGGGACACTGATTCACCTTCGCCAGTTCCCACACAACACTGAGGGAGTGCCAACGCTCCCTCACAACACTGGCCCTGTTACACTGACTGCTAGCTCAGGGGACCTTTATGCCTGTGAGGTTCTGTCTGCAGGCCTCAGAGCTGCTGTTTCCGATCTACTTCAATGCCTATCCAGCTGTTGGCTGCCCCTGTAGGTGTGAGGAATGGATGCATAGGTAGCTAGGGGGATGGGAAGGTAAGTGGACTCCCACACATCTTACCTGGGCCAAAACTATTAGTTGTTTATCTTTCATAACTTGATCTTATTTCCCTAACCTCACCTACTCTGTCACAGGAGTGTAAGTAATACTAGACTGAGGACATGTCATAGCCAGGTGATTTACTATGAATAGTTGCTAGAAGCCACATGTATAGTTATTTAGATTTCCCTTTCCCCAGCTCCTCTCTGGAGTAGCTCTGGGTACATGGGTGTGAAGGGCCACAAGATCCCAGAGGCAAGGCTGGAGAGGACTGCTCCTGGAATCCTCAGATATCCAGCGCTGCCTACTCCACTCTGCAGGGCTTCCCTGGATGGGGGGCACTGGTACCCAGAGAGACGTAGCAGGTCCATCTGGTGTGGGATTCAGCATGGAATACCATGCCCCATTCCCATTTCCTCCAGTCTTGCAGCTTCCACCTCTACTTTTTTTTTTTTTAAATGTATTTAGTACAGGGTCTGCAGGGTTTCACTGCATAGATTGGTCTCATAGTCATTCTCTGATTTTCAGCCTCCCAAACTCTGGGATTACAGGCATGTGCCACCACGCCCAGTCTCAATCGCCTTCTCAGTGCACCCCGGGGGCAGGGCTGGTATGGCATATCCACCTCTCCTTTTTGACCCCAAGCTCTGTTGGTCCACTGACTCTAAGCATCTGTGCACCTCATCGGGTGTGTGTACCCTTCCAGGTTCCTTATGCTCAAGACACGAGCCAAGGGAAACCGAGGGAGCATGGCAGCTCCTCCCCTCCCAGCATCCCGGCACGCTCTCTGCCCCAGCTACAGAGAGCTCTCAGCCAAAGGTTGGCACTTTCTCAGGGTCTGCAGAGCTGACCCACTCGCACCACCTAGGCATCCCTGGGCCTTCTCCTGGCTCCTAGGTGTGCCTAAACTATGCCCCTGTGATTCCCTGAGGCTTGATGCTCTGGGACTAAGAGTTAAATGAGAACACTGGTGTCTGAGTGTCCGACTCTCTTCTCTAGTGCTGCACCTTCTTTCCTCCATCTTCTACTTGGACTGGAAAATTCAGGCTCGCCCCCCCCTTTCTCTTCTCTCAAAACCAAAATCTGCTTTACATAAAAATCTAAAATCAGGCCTTCCAGACTTGGCTGTTTTACATGACAGAGAACTCAGAGAACTAACTCTGAAAACATAAAAATAAAGCATGAATACCTCTCCCTCTCTCTCCTTCCCTCCCTCTCTCTTCCTCCCTCTTTCTCCCTCCCTCCCTCTCTCTTCCTCCCTCCCTCTCTCTCCCTCCCTCCCTCTCTCTTCCTCCCTCCCTTTCTCTTCCTCTCTCTTCCTCCCTCCCTTTCTCTCCCTCCTTCCCTGTCTCTCTTCCTCCCTCCCTCTCTCTCCCTTCCTCCTTGCCCCCGCTCTTTCTCTCTCTCTCTCTCTCACACACACACACACATACATTCAGACAAAATATCTAGTTTGACAGCCAAACCTGAGAAAGTACATTATGCTTTCAACAGTTCCAAAGCTTCCACATAATAAGAGAATATCAAAATATAGTTGAAAATATTTCCAAAACTTCATTCTCATTATGTGTAAGCAAATGACTCATGAGTGGATGGATGGATGGATGTGATTTGGAAGGAAGAGAAGTCTGTGTCCTTTGGCACCTTTCTTGAGTTAGAGCATACCCAGGACTCTCTGGAACACTTGTCTTTAATCCAGATCTGTGGAATAGCTTGTGCTTTTGAAAAAGAGAGACACCAACTAGCCACTGCCCCTGATTGCTCTCCTCTGGGAAGGGTTTCTCACCCTGCAACCATGACTCATGATGCAGGAGAAACGCAGACGGCAGACTCCATGTTGCCAAAACCTTACTGCCAGTGGCTGGTGTCATTGCTAAGCCCATGCCCGAGGAGCCCATGGCTCACATGAGACCTGTCGGAGTTCACAGGCAGGCACCTGCTGCTGAGCCCTCTGCCATCCTATGATCGGGTCGTGCCCAGGCATCCTAAACTACATTGACCACATTTCAAGTGCACAACAACCGCATGTTGCTACGGGCTGCTGGCCCAGACTCTGTGGCCCTAGAAGTTCTAAACAGGGGTCAAATAGCAGCCCCCTAACCTACATTCCACAGCCCACTAATCACGTCTGGGTTTGGGACATCAAAGGTAGCAATTAGTGGAAGAGGTTACCAAAATTTATCCAAGCGTATCAAATTGTATTCTCAGGCGAAACAACTTGACATGGTAGATACTAAAGTTTGAGCTTCCAACTGCCCTAGCCTTTATGCCAGACTGATACACATGATACAAGCCACAGTATATTTAAGAGGGTGGTTAAAACAGTGTTTTATGGAGACGGTAAATTGGTAGACTTACAATATTAGGGCCATCCTGGGGTATTTCCTGGGTAATCCAGGTTTCCGCTTAAGTGAATGAGGTAGAGTAAGATATTTACACTATTTAGGGCTCACTATTTGCAGTAGAATGTAAACACAGAACAAATCCCTCTGTCTTTTGCAACCTGATGAGACTAATTAGATGACTATTGTTGGGGTCCCTGGACCTCAGCTATGCAGAGTTCTTGAAATGAAATTCATGATGTTTGCAAATTGGACAGCCGAGCAGCCCAGTGCCCACAAAATGTGTCTCTGACCTTCCTTGGGGCTCCACCATGCCACAGGCAGAAGGCACAAACCCAAATTTGCCCCAGTCTCTCATAGTCCATTTCTTTATGGACAAAAGAATTAATGTAGTGATTTTTTTTTCTCTGTTATTTGTTTTTCATTCTGTTAAAGAACAGATAGAAACTTGCTCTGGCCACCCGAGAGAGCCTGGCTGGCCTGTCCATCGTTTCCATCCCAGACCCCTGTCAGCTGCACCCTGCCCAGCAAACCATTTGAGGAGGACTGACCTCTCCCCACCACCCCTGCTCCACCCTGTCAGGGTCACAGGAGGCCCAAGGATTTTAAGCCTCATCTTTACAGGAAGTTGATAGATCTGTGTGATTTGTCTCTGTGGCTCATGGCGGCTGCAGGCAAGTCCTGCTGTGTAAGACGCACAGTACTGAGTACTGTAGCTGTGTAACAAAATAGAAGATGCAGTCCCTTGCCCTCGTGGATCTGCTGATCTACCAGATCAGTACTCTAAAAATAGCGTAGCGGGAAATGTCACGCCATCTCCCCCAGGAGAACTCTGGCCCTCCCCCAGGACTGGCTGAGACATGCTGTGGTACACTGGTGACACATTTGCAGAGAGAGCACATAAGAAACGTGCCATTGCAACTCCTCACTTCCTGCTGTCCCCTCTATGGGCTTCATGTAGACAAGGACCATGTCCATTGCATCAGCTGTCAAATACCCAGTACCTAGTCCACAGTAGGTATGTAATAGACATTCCTGCACTGTACAACAAAAATCAGTCATGCGGGTGGGTGCTACAGAGGGATCCAGGCTGGGAAACCCGTCCTAAAGAACTGGGACTCAAGCCGAGCCATAAGGGATAGGGGAGACCTAGACAAGCAGACAGGAGGTTGGAGGCCCTGGGCATGGGGGAGGACTTCCCTGAAGCTGGAAAGACAAGAGCAAGGCCTGCTGGGAGAGGGCATGGTGAGCCAGGGCAAGTGAGCAGCGCAATAACAGACACCTTGAGCAGGAGACTGGCTGCGTTTGTGTCCATCCTTGTCTCCTGTGTCAGCGCACTGAAGGTCCTGTCTCTACAGTGAATGACTCCCAGTTAATGCAAAAGAAGCATGAATAGCAGGCAAATTTCTCCTCCCTGTTTTATCATTTAATTTCTATATCCTCCGTGCCTATGTAAACACACAAATAAATTTACACATTCTAATAAACCATTACATTTATTATATAGTAGGAAGTGTTGCCAGGAAACCAGTTGTCAAGCAAAGCTATATTTTGAAGAGTAGGAGGTGTATAATTATCTTTAAATCCTTTCTCTGGATAGTAATTACCCCCACCCCTACCCCAGCCTGAGTCCACGTGATTCCCCTGTGGCTCCTCGCAGGAGCAGCGTGATTGAGCAGGCCCGGAGCAAAGCAGTGCGAGACCCGTGTGTCAGGCCTGACCTCAGAGCACCCCGCCTCTGCTACCCCAAACCTGGGGGAAGAGGGACTTTAAGTCAGTTTCTGCCTACTGTAAAAGAACATAACCGTGACTACTTTCTGAATACATGATCAGTGGTTACTGTAACATAAGATGACATATATTTAAAATAACACTCTTTGCAACTACAATGTGAGCTCTTTAAGATCTGATTGGAACTTGTCCTGAAAATTCACTTTTCAAGGAAAGGGTGATCTGACCATGTTTCTCTACAATATGAATAATCCCAGTCACAGGAAGCAGCAGAGTTGTGCCCTACCTAGCAAGACAGAATGCTCACAATCAACATCTAGTGAACTCCAGAAGTCACTCCTCCACAAGGCCTCCTGGAGTGCATAGTCTCCTGCTTTGGCCCCTCTCGGTGCCGTCCTCCCTCCTCTCAGACCCAGGGGAGTAGGTGGCAGGTTACAAGTATCCAAAAGCACACTTGGAGACTGATTTTCTGACCCATGGTGGTTCTTCTCTGTGTAGTGGATTTACTCCAGCAGCAGGTAAGGGGTCCCAGCAAAGGCCAGGCACTTCCTGGAAGCGACATCTAAGCACCTAGTGATGTCAGGTCAGACCAGAGCCCAAGCTAGATTATTGCTTCCTTCCCTCCCTGCTGTAAGGCCCCAAATTTTTCCTGCAGTTCTGAAGAAAGAAAACCCCCTTGGCATACTTGTCACTCTTCTTGTCTCATCATCAGTTTTATCAAACGCTTGGTAACAGGATCTTCTTCAGGCAGTCAGTAGAAAACTGACCCAGTTAGAAGAGGGGAGGATGCCGACCTTCCCCAGGGCAATAGCAGGGCAGAGGCCTACGTCCCTGGAACCTCAGAATAGGAGTTGTCCCTCACATCCCAGAGCTGTGGCATGTGCACAAGTTTCCTTCTGAAAGCAGAGGGCCAAGGCGAGGAAAAGGCAGAGCATGTCACACACACACACACACAGCTGACCCTGAGCCCCCTTGCCGATGGAGCTGTGTGACCTGGGGCACTGCTAATCAGCATGCCACCCAGAGAGCAGCTTCTCATGTGAATGTCATGTGGTGCCCCACCAGAATGAGCCCACGGAGGAAGGGACCAGAAGACCAGGGCCACGGGTCTGTCCTGTAGACTCAGATCTACAATTGAGACCTTGGTTGAGTTACATTTCCCGAAGTGGAGAGCCAGTGTTCACAATACACACACACACACACACACACACACACACACACACTTGAAAGTTTTATTTGAACATTTTTATTTACTCCTGACTTTTTAAACTGGGCATGGGGAGACCACACCTGTAATCCCAGCCTACTGTGAGGAAGAGGCAAAAGGATCGCATGGTAGGGCTACTAATTCCTGGGCAAATGAACAATTTAGTAAGACCCTGTCTCAAAATTTAAAAAAATAATAGTAATAAAGGCTAGGGGTGTAGCTCAATCTGAAGGCTCGAGGATCAATCCCCAGTACCAAAAGTCTCTTCCCTAAAATACAATATGGAGTATGATACACTGCGATTTTCCCATCGTCTCTCTTTTCAGTGCCAGGCATGATCTCCATCCCAGCTTTTACACCCTCTAATGGGCTGCAGTGTAAAATCTGCAGATCTCTCCTCTGAGGGCGCTTATTTAGGGGGCTGTCTGCCTGAAGCAGGACGAATGGAGGGAGAACATAGGTCTTCTAGAAATACACGCTGTCACTCCGAGATCCTTCCTCAGTGCTCCTGCCTGCTTTACTGCCCAAGCAGGTTGCTATCTCCCCCGCAGGTGGGTTTATCTGTGCACATGCCTAGGAGACACCCCTCACCCCTGTCCCCAGCTAAATGCCCCACCTTTCCCTGACTCCCCATGCAGAGCACCATTCCTAAGTGCCCCACTGCGGAAGGCGCCCCTCTTCCACACACCCCAGGCAGGCGCCCCTTCTGCACCTTCCTCTCCCCTTGCACGTCAGTCTCCTCAGGTCCTGTGGATTCTGCCTCCAAAGCTGCTGTCAACACAGCATCTTCTTTTCTGTTAATAAAGCTCCCGCCTTTGTCACCTCCACCCCAGGCAACCAGGAGAGGCCTCCCTGTGCCATCTCTGATCTAGAGCTTGACAGTGTGTGGGGTCTGTTGGATGGTTTCCTGAAAGCAAATCTGATCCCATCAGTCTCCTCGCTAAGTCCTAGCATGGCTGTCTGAGTGTCTCTCCTCATCCTCTTCTTTTTCTCCTTTGTGCAGTGCCAGCGGTAACCAGGGTAGTTACACAGTTCCTCTGGATAAAGAGGGTGAAATTAGGGACAGTGTGTGAATCCCTCTACTGTAGAATCATAAAATGAGACTGTTCCTTTGACATCATCCAGGTTAATGGTTCTCAAGAACAGTTACACATTAGCACCAGCTGAGGAACTTACAAAAATGGCAGTGGTATTTTAGAGTATTTTAAAAGCCCCCCCAAAGATTCAGATTTAATTGCTTTGATGTTAGAGTTTGGGTGTTGAGAAAGGGGTGGGGGTACAGTTGATGGTTTTTAAGCCTCGCCTAGGTAATTCTATGTATATCTATGTTTGTGAATCACTAAAAAAGGTCCCTAACCTAAACACTGTGAGAACAAGACATGGACCATGGATGAGCTTCCAGGGGCCGTGTAGGGCGTGAACTCCTGTCAATTTGTGAGCATATTCTAAGAACAGCATATTCCTATTCTAAGAAAACAATCTAAACATTCACCAGATTCTGGAAGATTCCATGACTCCATAGAAGCCAAGAGCCTCTGCCTTTATACTCCTTGGTCAGACTAGGAGGCCAGAGATGGGCTTGGAGAAACTATCATGGCTGTACCACTCTGTGATATTGGTCAGACCTCTCGTTCCCACAGCCCTTCATTTTCTCTCTTCTACAAAGTCAGAATCACATCTGCCATGCAGGGTGACTTCAACAACGCTGGGCCAGTCATGAGAAGTGCCAAGATGGCACTAGCCCTATCAGTTTCATTGATGATGGTCATTGCAAGTACTAGCGCTACCACCACCTTTCTGATTCCCTCTGAGACAACACCATTTCTAATAATGCCTTTTCTTTTTTCTTTTTTTTTTTTTTTTTTTTTGAACCAGGGATTAAACTTAGGCCCTTGCACTTGCCAGGGAAGTGTTTATTCTACTGAGCCATTTCCCTAGGCCCCATAATAATGCCTTTTCTAGAAAATAAAAATAATTCCATTTATCAGGCACCTTCAACTTCATGCCAGATGCATTCTGTGGCATTTTATCAGTGCCCCCAACAATGCCATGAAGTTGGCTCATTTCCATTTCACAGATGAGAGAACAGAACTTAGAAATAGTCAGGGACATACCCAAGGCACAACCAGATATGAGAGACCGCAGTTAGCTTCATGGAAATTCGGCTCTTCACCACCAGGCTGAGCCGCTCTAGTTATTCCAGGTCACTTCAGGGTGAGAAGAGGTCCTGGGTTGTGCTCTGCGCTGGCAGATTTGCATTTCCCAGCCAACCCCAGCCTTCTCGCCCTGCCCCTTCCCAGCCGCTACTGGCGCAGGTGGAATCGGTTCTGCAGGAGAAAGTGCCGTGCCGCCGTCAAATCCAACGTCTTCTACTGGCTTGTGATCTTCCTGGTGTTCCTCAATACGCTCACTATCGCCTCAGAACACTACAACCAGCCCCACTGGCTCACAGAAGTGCAAGGTGAGTGGCAGCCCCTGCTCTGCCTGCTCTTGCTCCTCCATCCTGGGGCTCCTGGAGGGAATCACCATGGGCCAGAAGCAGCCAGTGGCCATGGTTATGGCGGGTGCCTTACTGAGCCTCCAGTGTGCTGGCAGCTTGTGATCCCCACACTGCCTTGTTATAAGCAGACAGGGAAGGGCCCACACTGTCTGCCTGTCCCCATGGTCACTGTCAGGTCTTGGTGTCAAAGGCACAAGCTGAAGCTTGTTTGGCTGCCTCAGACCTGGTCTGCCAACTTCCCAGAAAGTCTTCAAGTCCTCCAGCTTCCAGCTGGCCTTACCCAAGACATACGAGGATGAAACGAGCAAAAGGCAGGCAGAGGGGCAGTAGTGAGAGCGCGGGGAGCTTTCCTCTAAGGCTGGCTCAGACCCAGCTCCCTGTCCTGGACCTCTTGAAGGAGATCTGCTAGCGTCCTTCCCTGGAAGCCAAGTACTCGCAGCCTGGCACTTCACAACCACATTCCAGAACCCTGGGAAGCAGCTAAGCAGCTGGTCTAGTGGTGAAAGGAGCAGACTCGGCCAGCCTGGCCAACTTGTGGTTCGTTGGCTAGAGCAGATTCCTGACCTCTCCAGGCCTCCATTCTCATGTCTGAAAGCCAGGCTCATCAGTAACAAGGGGCAGTCATCACAGCACTGCTGTTCGGGGTAGAGAGATAACGTGCGCAAGTAGATGCTCAATAAATGTGTATTGGGAATGTCATTAGCTGTCCCTTTTTTTGTTGGTTTGGCCCTAGTTGTTCATTCTGGAAGGGGTGGAGGGAAATGTATATGGGAGAAAGGAGCTGGGGCTCCAGACATGGTAATTACTGTTCTCTCTTCCGTCTCCTCCTCCTCCTTCTCCTCCTCCTTCTCCCCCTCCATGCCCCTCCTCACCTCTCACTGGATCCCACCATTCCCCAACACCTGCCAGACACAGCCAATAAGGCCCTCCTGGCCCTGTTCACTGCGGAGATGCTCCTAAAGATGTACAGCCTGGGCCTGCAGGCCTACTTCGTGTCCCTCTTCAACCGGTTCGACTGCTTCATCGTGTGTGGGGGCATCCTGGAGACCATCCTGGTGGAGACCAAGATCATGTCTCCTCTGGGCATCTCTGTGCTGAGATGTGTCCGGCTGCTGAGGATATTTAAGATCACGAGGTATGTAGCTGCTCCTTTCCCTTGGGAGATGGGCCTCAGGAGAAGCCCTTTGGGAAGGCAGAGAGGTGGATGGCTGCAGCTTAGAGAGCAGCTATTTCCAGAAGGGTCTAGCCTTGGCTGATAGGCAGCAGAGGGGAACAGTGGCTCACTTAGCTGGCATGTTGTGTGGAAATCCCTTTGACTTACAGCACCAGAGACTTCAGCTCAGTGGTTTAAGCAAGTTAGGTATTCAGCATAAGAAGTCCAGGAAATATCAGGGACTCGCTCTCCTGCTATCCTTGGTTTCCCTGGTCTTGTTGATGTCACTCAAGATTATGAGATGGCTTCTAGAGATGAAGCCATCAAAGTCAAATTAGAAGGAGAAAAAAGGGGACAGAAGAAGGCATCCTACTACTAAATTAGCCTCTACACACATGACTTTCTCCTAGACACACCATTAGGACAGATACTGTTTTTTTAAAAAAAACAGAACAATGTAGAAGAAGATATCGAGAAATTGGAACCCTTGTTCACTGTTGGTGGGGATGTGAAATAGTGGAGCTACTGTGTGTAAATAGAAGTATTGTGTGATCTAGCAAGTCCTTAGTATATAGCCAAAGGTTTAGAAAGCAGAGTCTTGAGGAGGAATTCACACACCCATATATACCGCGGCATCAGTCACAATATCCAGAAGACAGAAGCCATCTGAGTGTCCACTGAGGGAAAGAGGGATAAACTAAAGATGCGCCATACATCTTGGGGTAGGACTCAGCAGCGAAAAGGAGGGGAATTTTCCCACATGCTGCAATAAGGACGAACTTCAAGGATATTAGCCAGGTGAAGTGATCCAGTCCCAAAAGGACAGATCCATGTGATTCCACGGAGTACGGCTACTTGAAGCAGTCAAAGTCCTAGAATTCAGTGGTGAGTGTAGGGGCTGGGGACAGGGAAAAGGGGTTTGTTTCATGGCTGGAATTGAGGCGACAGTCCTGAGATAGGCGGAGGTGGTGATTATACAACAGTACACGTTATTTGATTCCACTGATCTGCACACTTAAAAATAGTTACGATGATCATTGTTGTGTTTCAGTGTTATATAACATGACATTGTTATTGTTATGTTATGTATTTTTAACACAAGTTTCTTAATTAGGGGAATGATCCACCCAGAAATCTCACCAGAGCCTTTTCTTCTCCTCGGCCACCCCAGCTCTTAGGAAGGCTGAGGGACAGAGTCCTCTCTCCAGATATGAGCTGCTGTGCACGTAACGAACATCCATAGAGTGCAGCTTCTGAAGGGCACTGTGCCGCTGATGGCTCTGTCCCCATGTCCACAATCCCCACCCTCCACCTGTCAGTGCCCACCAAACACCGCAGCTTCCTCATCCTGCAGGGCAAGCAGTGGTTCCCTGGGAGAGGCTGGGGTAGAGGGTGAGAAGCGAGCAGTCTGGCCCAGGATGGATTTCAACTGTAGTGACCAAAATAGAGTGGCGAAAACAGCATATTGGGTCCCGTACATCACTTTAAACAGCTTTGCCGAGATGTAGTCCATGCACCACACTTTCTTCCCTGTAAAGCGTTCAACTCCAGTTGTTGGTATGTTGAGTCTTATACATTGTTCATCTCCATATTATGGCTTCAGAACATTCTCATCACTCCTAAAAGAAACTCCAAGCTCCTCATTTGTGCCACCCTCCGAGCCAGAGGTGACAGTTCTACATCCCAATAGATTTATCTATGGTAGACACTGCAGATTAAGTGGAATCGTACAATCTGATGCCTTTTGTGACCAGCTCCCTTCACTTAGCATATTTTCAAAGTGCACCTAAAATGTATTAGTATTTTATACTTTTTTTACTGCTGAATAACATTCCATTGTGTGGCTTTACCCCATCTTTGTCCATCAGTGATGGACATTGTGTGCTACCACCTCTTAGCTACTGTAGACAATGCTGCTATGACACTCACGTTGAGGACTCTGAATAAATGCATGTTTTCATTTCTCTTGAATCTATACCTAAAAGTAGACTTCCTAGGTCCCTTGGTAACTCTGAATTTAAGGTTTTGAGGAAATCAAACTGTTTTTCAGACGCTGGACCATTTTGTATTTCCACCAGTGATGTACAATATAAGGATTCCAACTTCACTCTATCCTTGCAGTCTTCACTTATGTTTGCTTTATTTTGAGTTTTTGTGTTTGTATTTTGAGCAGACACATAATGATTTTATGTATTTATGGAGCGCCCTGGGATGTTTCAGTACATGGATGCAATGTGCAGCGATCAGGGTAGGGTAACTGGCATTTATCAGACATTAGACCCCAGGCAATTATTTCTTTGTGTTGAGTGGAAATGTTGAAAATCCTCTCTATTAGCTATTTTGAAATATTCAGTTGTTTGTGATCAACCAAAGCTATATTGGGCTACAGAGCATTAGGAGTCATTCCTTGATCCAACAGCACCCTGTACCCCTTCACCACCCTTCCTCCATGCCTCTCTCCCCTACACACTTCACAAGCTCTGTCATCCCGATGCTGTTCTCTGCTTCTTTGAGATCAGCTTTCTAGCTTCTGCGTACAAGTGACCATGCAGTGCTTGCCTGGTTTATTTCCCTGGAGATAATGCCTTCCAGTTGCATCAGTGTTGCTACCAATAGCAAAATCCCACTCTTTCTCATCACAGCAATCATATTTTTTTTTATTTATTTATTTATTTATTTATCTATTGTATTTTAAGGAAGGGTCTACAGGGTGTTCAGGGTCTCACTACTAGATTAAACTTGTAGTGATCCGCCTGATAACAGCCTCCCACGAGCTGGGATTACAGGCACATGCTACCATGCCCAGTCTCAATTGTCATCTCAGCGTGCCCTGGGGGTAGGACCAGCAGAGCTGGCCTGAGGATTGAACCCCTAGTCCCTGCACTTGCTTGCAGGCACTTTAATTCGCTGAGCTATTTGATTGGCCTCATATTTTAATTTAAAAAAGGAAATAAAATAGGCAAGCATCAGAGAGCCTCCTAAGAATATAAGCATTGTTCACAAAAATCCTTGCGGCACTATCTCACTGGCACTGTGATGAGCATGACTTACTGTGAGTTGTGGTCAACTTGGAAAGTTGTATCAGAAACATCTAGAGGGAGCTCCTCAGACCACACCCACCCCAAGGGGAAAACCACTGTCCTTGAGAATTGCTTTGTGGGAGCCTAAGTAAGCCCAGCCCTGGGAAGTTTAAAGCCTTGGGTTCAAAAGTGGTGGGGAAAAGGGATGCAGGACAGTGTCTCCAGGTGCAAAATGAGCCTGTCACAGCTGGCTTGTACCTGACTGAGTCATCAGGGCCCAGCAAAGCACCCCTCAGTGTCACTGTTCTCATCACAGTTCTCTCAGGCCCATTCAATATGCATGGATCCCTACATTGTCAAGGTTATGCTCGGATAACACGTTTAAACATTCAGGTCCATGGGCCGGAAAGATAGCTCAGTAGAATAAGTGCCTGCCTCCGAAGCACAGGGTCCTGAGTTCAATCCCTGGTACCTCAAAAAAGAAAAGAAAGTCAGTACCCAGGAGCTTTAGTACAATTCTTACTAGTGCTATTGTTAGGAGAAGGAAGGAAAAAAGGGCCAGTAGTGACCCACATGCGCATATACTCACTCTGTCATTAACAGACACTGGTTATAGAGCCGTGCGGTGCTGAATGAGGGGGTCTAGTGTTGAGAACTGACATGAGGTGATTGTACTGTTGTGGAGTGTACACACACAAGTTAGGGCAGTGCTGACTTCTCTCAAAGACAACATATGCAGTCTGATGACTAAAACATCACTACACAACTCATGACTGTTCTAGATGTTGACCTCCAAGAGTTTTATTTTGTTTTGCTTTGTTTTGTTTTGTTTTGTTTTTTAAAGCAGTATGATCAAGTATAAATCAGTATGGTATGAAGTGAAATAGGAGGAATTTGCAGTCTGGCTGGATAGGTAGAAATATTGTGTATACAAAAAATTAAAAGAAAATCTCAGTGCTGGCCAGACATCTCAGCAGAGTTGAGCTGCTTAGGCAGAGTGCAGTGGCCAGTTTCAATCCCTGGAATGCCATGCTGGCCCTGCCCCAGGGGCACACTGAGGTGATGATTGAGACTGGGCATGGTGGCGCGCTCCTATAATCCCAGCTCTTGGGAGGCTGAACACAGGCAGATCACTGAGTCCAATCTACATAGTGAGACCCTGTGGACCCTGTCCTAAAATAGAAAAAAAAAAAAAATCTCAGACTATAATGAGCCAACAAGTGAGGGGAGAGGAGCTGCTATGGGAACTTAGGAACAGGACAGCCTCCCTAGGGAAGGTTTAATGTCATGAGGGACTTGAAGGACACACAGAATTTAAATCCATACATTGAACACCCTTTCTCCCCAAATGTTCTTTTCCTAGCTATCCTGTGTACATTTGCATTATTAAAAAAAATGTGTTTTATAACAAAAGTAGTAGAAACACTAATCACAATCATGAGTGTGAACATATGCCAGAGAAGTGGCCCAAAAGCTGGCACCCAGCTTGGTTAATCTTTACAAGAAGAGGATGAGGAATGGCTATTGTTAGTATTCCCACTTTTCAGATGAGAAAACTGAGACTTCAAGGGTTGTCACTTGCCTGAGGTAATGCAAACTGCTAGGAGTGACAAAAAGCAGTCCCTGACTCCAACTGTTTATGCTCCTGAGCACACCTGAATCGAAGCTGATCCGCCTCCTGTCTGTGCTCCAGGTCAGGGCCTCAGTGACGCTGGAATACTAGCTCTTGTTCGATAAGGAGATACCCTTATTCCTCCTTGGACGTGGTGGAATTTGTTTTTAATTTGGAATTTTTTGTGCCTCTTGACTAATTCTCAAAAATCCATGTGTTTAGGGGTTTTGGGGTTTTTTACATGCCTGTAGAAAAGAAATATTTTTACTAAATATTGTTATACCATCTTGAGAAGACCCTCTTTTCAATCATTAATTTATCTGCCCCTAATATGAAACTATTGCTAAGAAATGAATTTTCAGAGTCTAGCTTAGTCAGACAGATTCCCACGCCCCTCCCTAGGAAGGATTAGTAGGACTCTCAGACTTCCAGGAACACCTACAAACAGAACAAGTTCACTATCTGATTGGAAGGGACTTGGGCAAAGGCTGGCATCTTCCTTTCTGCAAAGTCTCCAAGCCCTCTGCTGTTGAAGAGATGGGCAAGGAGTTCCCTGCTCTCTCTGAACCTCACCTCCAACCCCAGATCGGTAAGCACAGACACCCAGTGATCAAGGAAATGCCCCAAATATGGGCTGGCAGCAGACTTAGGCTGCACCTTGAGATGGGTCACCTGTGTGGTCTTGCCATATGTTTCTCTTAATCTTTTGGTGAACACCTTGCGTTCTTACTACTATTCATAGGATATGGGAGCACTTTCTATGGGATGGTCAGAACCAATGGTTGTGAGTCTCCAACCTGGTGAGCTCCATGGAGACCTCTTTAAGAACCTCTGGATATTGGCCAGCAGTTCCTAGCAAGTCCCTGCTGGGGACCCATGACCTCACTTTGACAACCCCTGGCCAGGTTTGCTCTGCTATCCTTTGCCCATTGTTTTTTGTCTTAACATATGACCCTCTATATGACCTAAAATGTTGATTCTGACCTCTCCACTGTCTTCTCTATACTGGACTTAGTGCCTAAGCAGTACAAATTATGTAACCAAACACAGGGGATTTGCCCTATGGTGAGTGCAAAGCCAATAAGCAGAGGCAAGAGATAAAAGAGTGAGGGAGGGTTTGTCACTTGCAGTAAGTCTTGAGATATCCCCAGAGTGCTGGGAATAACTCCCAATGCAGTGTCTCTTCTGGAACAAAGGAAGAAAGGGGCTTTTATTGCCAAGATTCATACATATTTGTACTGGAGAGACTCGTAGAGGAAGACACCCCCTTACACCTGCAATTTGGAGTCATGCTTCTTCGTCCTTGTATGTTTAAATATCATATTGTGAGCAGCTAGGTGTGGGAAGAATTTAGCATGATAATAAGACTAGAGAGCAAAATTCACGCTGGAAGACTGGGTGATTTGCACTGTTTTCTACCAGTTGTCTGCAGGTCTTGTAACAAGCTAGGAGAGATTTAGCCGCCTCTCTCCCATCCTCCCCACAAATACAGGTGCTCAGTGCTAGGAGCTCCTGCCTAGCAGCTAAAAATTGTGTTTTTGATCACTCTTGACTGAGAAGACATGAATTCAGCAAAACTTTTAAATTAATATGAATTTTATGAGTGAACCCGTAAATGCGAGATGGGCTGTTTATTTAACATGCCACAGTGCTCGGCATATAGCTGGGTTTATGGATCCCTTTTTATCATTCTAAATTGCTCTTCCCCCAGCCCAGGGCTCAAGGCCCAAGAGAGGGACCCTCATGCATGGACAGTGGTTTGCAGCCAGGTCCCAGTGTGTCCAAAGTAGTTGAACATTGTCTAGCAAGAAATTTGATATTCCCGAGAACTGAAGTGCCAAAATTTATGACTAGTTTCTTATAATATAAATACATAAATAAATAACTGATCTGCATTGTCTTTATAATATTCCCCTCAGTCGCTTGCGTTCTCAGAGCCTTTTATGAGTGGGCGGGAACCGGGCAAGCTTACAGCCCAACCATGTTGTCTGAGGAAGCAGAAGTCCCCTTACTTTATTGCTGTGATGACAATGAATGATTAGCGTTCTTACATTTTTTGTGTGTGTTCTGTCAAAATCTAAGCTCTGAGAGCATCTTTGGGAATATACAGTGCCAGTGAGCATCACCTAGCGTAAAAGAGCAGACCAGGACCCCGGTTCTAGCCTAGAAGTCAGTCGATCGCTGAGTGTTCATAGTGCTGTTTGTGGCAGCACTTACATAAGAAAGAAAAAAAAACGTGATTTCCCTTCAGTGAGAACAGCGCGACATGCCATGGCCAAAAGCTTTGTCATTGTGGATCAGATGCCCACAACAGTGGCCTTCTGGCCATGTAACAGCTTGGACTCTTTCTCCTGCCTTGGGTCTTTATGGGGCTCCACACGCTGCCCAGATCCAGGACCCCGGATGTGTGTCTACTCTTGGTCAGCCCAGTCTCACCTACCTTTCTGTGGGGAAAAAGAAGACAGATTAAATCTGGGTGTGATTTTGGTTCACTGATTGATCTCATTTTTATGCAGTTGGTTTTAAAATGCACCATGATCCTTCCAAGCCTTTGCTCGTCTTCTTTTTAAACCATCAAGGCTTCTCTGTTTTTCCTTCCGCTCTGCCCCTGCAGTGCCCACCAGGCCACGTACTAGGAAACTAAGCTGAGTCAGCATGGGCAGATGGATGGGTGAATGGCGGCCCCATGGGGGGTGCCCTGCAGCCCCGAGGTGACACCATTAGGGTATCTCCAGGCTCTGAAATTCTCTGTGTCCCCCCCACCTCCCAAATCTCCCACCAACTTCTAGCCTCCACCTTTCTTTTCTTTTTTCTTTCTTTCTTTTTTTTTTTTTTTTTTTTTTTTTTTTGAGGTGCTGGGGATGAAGCCCAGGGCCTACCATGCACTACACTCTACCACTAGCCGCTCTGCAGCCCCCAAAGCCAGTTCAGACTCAAGAGCCTGCGTGCAAGCTGTCAGCATGAAGGAGGTGCTTTGGGAGATGATCGCTGACTACTAATGTCACTTACAGGAAATCAAAATGCCACAGATAAGGACTGACTTCTCCTCTATCCATGACAGAGACAACAAGACGACCCCGAGGAGCTCTGTGGTCCAGGCACAGGAACAGCCTCCTCCTCTCCACACTACCTTACCATCTTGGTGTTGTCATATTCCCCATGCAGACTCTGTCCCCAAAATGACCATGGCATCGGATGCCAACAGGAAAAGCAAAGCCTTTGAACTTGCTAGCTAAGGCAGGATTGGACTTTAAAATGAAACACATAACGGGGCTCCCTGCCAAGATGGAGGGAGCAGGTTCAGGGGCCAGCAGGACAGAAAGCAATAGGGGAGCCTTTGGGCCTGAGGCTGTGCCAGACCCAGAGCAAGATAGAGCAAGACAGTCTGGAACACTGTGGCTCCTCGTGACCCAGTGTACACCCCCTGCACCTCCAGTCACGCCGATGCCTCCAGACTACTGTCTCTTCAAGGCCCAGGGTCCAACTGCACTGAAGCTCTGGTCCAGGGACCTCTAGCCATTGTGCCCCTGCGGCTGTTCTGGGAGACGAGATAGCAAGAGGGATCTTGCTCACTGACGGAGCCCTTCCTGCCTCCCCGTCTCTCTTCCTCCTGCCATTCCCTCTAATGGAGCTCCAGGCCCCACAGACTTACCACACACAAGTTGCTTTTTTTTTTTTTTTTTTTTTGGTGGACTCAGGATGCCTTCAGGGCAGGTCTGGTTTGACCTGAGTATCTGGGAATCGAACCACAGCATCCTGATCCTGACTGCTTGTTTAAGCAGGCTCTTAAGCAACTGAGCTAATGGGCAGGCCCACAAGTCGCTTTATAAATACTCTTCCAACAATAGATCGATCATTCCCCACCAAAACTGAGCCCTCCTCATGAAGATTTTTGGGACAGGTATAAATATAGTTCCAACCCTCTCTGGGAAGAAGGGTAAAGCACTGCAAAGCATTCAAAGCCACTGACGCTGTTGTTCTGAAGATCTTTTATTTATAGCAAGCTCAAGGCTCTGCACCAGAATAAAGGGAAAGAGCCCGGCCTGAGCTCTTTGAAGCAAAAGGTTGATGAAATGAAAATTCTAGTTCAAGGAAAACCTGGGTCACTTGATATTGTAGAAAAGGAAAAAGAACTCTACAGAGCCCCAAACCCAGAGGCAGGCTGACAGAGGGAAGACAAAGGACAATCAAAGTGTCTCTAAGCAGAGGGTGGCCACTTAAGCAGAGAGAGGTAGGGGGAAAGGTAACAATAAGGAGTGGACCATTAGTGAGTGGGAAGGCTCAGAGGAGGCTGAGAAGAGGAGGAGAGCCTCTGAGTACAGGGGGCTTGACCAAGCTGAAAGCTCAGAAGTGTACCATCCTTTAGGGAGAAACCAGGGAGCTTGGCTGCATGGGGACCCCAGTTGGCCAAGGCATGCATCTTGGACAGGATGCCGCAGAGTGACAGTGTGCCCTGAGAGCAGAAAAGAAGAGGTGACACCAAGGACAACAGCATAAGTGGACTCCTCCAGGCAGCACACACAAACTGCATTTGGGGACGCACATGTACTTTGTTCTGGAGAGAAATGCTAGGTGTCCTCAGGTACTCTGAGCTCTGTGGCCAGAGTCATCAAGTTCTGTGTCCTGGTTCTTCCCCCTTTTCTCCAGGGCTCTTCCACTTTGGTGTGTGAGTGTGTATATTTCTTATTGTTGGTCACTTAGGATACAAGCCTCCGTTGAGGGCACGTGCCTCTGTAGTTGATCGCCAACTAATCTTTCTAATGAAGAGGATGATCTGGGACTCATCATGGCGTCTTCAGACCATGGCAATAATAGCCGTAGAGACTCAGGTCTGCAGATCTGAGGGCTTTTGGCCACTATGTCTACATGACCTTTTGTGCTTTCCTGCCCACCACCAAGCCACCTGGGCACCAACAGATCTCACCTGTATCCATAGTCGTGAGGCTCCATTCCTGTGCCTGACTACTGCCTCAGCTGTTCTGAGCCCAGAAATTCAGCTCTTCTCTTCTGGCCTCAATGTTGCTCCTTGCCACAAGCTCCTTTTGGCAGTGCCTTTGTCTCTGTCTCCTAGAGCCTGCCCCTCTGTGTAATTAGGGAAGGCCAGTTCAGCGTGCTGGGCACCCCTCATAATGCCAAGCCGCTGGCCCAGCTTGACTCCTTTACCCCTGCTCCAAAGGAACAGAAGGTGCAGGCGCTGGTGAGCCTCAGGGCCAGCTCATCAGAAGGGAAGTCTCATCAGTGAAGAGGAGCAGCGTGAGCAACCACAGCCGCCCCATGTCCTGTGTCTCGGCTACATCGCTGGTCTCAAGTGCAGTCTCCTTGCACCCCAGCTGTCTTGCACATGGAGGGCAGGCAGGCGCCTCTGCTGCTGGCTGCAGGCATTTCCTTGTCTAAGGTAGTTCATGCCCTTCAACTTGGGCCATTGGTTTTAAGCTATCAGAAATGCTTCCCTGAGGGTCTCCAAGGCATTCCACCACCATGGCTCTGTGCAGGGCAGACTGACCCGTGTACATTTGACACAGGATCTGGCCATGTAATCCTCAAGTAGCGCAGGCCCTCCCAGCCCATGGACTCGGGGAAGCTACATGAATAAGAAAACTGTGCAGGGAAGGGCAGAGAGCCATTTCTCACTACACAGCCACTTTATCCCACAGAAATACTGGTGTGAAAGCTCTCCCTCTGCTTGGCTCACCACACACACACACACACACACACACACACGGAAGTGTCTCTGAGATTCTGGGGTCCCTTCCTTGCCTTTCCCTCGAGTGCATACAGATGTGTCAAGCTTATAGTCGAGTTCATCCATTTACTCAAAAAAAAAAAAAAAAAAAAATCTGATGATCTCCATGTCCAGGCCTAGCTTGCTCCAAAGCACTAGGGACATGAATGAAACAAACGAATCCCTTCTTCGGGGACTTTACATACTGGTGGGTGAAAGAGACACTAAACAAAGACACAAGTATGTGTCAGGTGGTGACAAGTAACATAAAATAAAAGTAGAATAAGGGGCTAGAATAGAAGTCTGGGAAGCACACTGTGAAGGTCAGAAGGCTGCAGGAGTGACATCAAGGACACTGGACAGCTGAAAGTTGGAGGAACACTAGGAGGCCAGGGTGGCTACAGTGAACAAGGAGGTAAGTGCAGGAGGCAGGCTGCTGAGGTAATAGGGGCCTGTCCGGCCTTAGTGAAGAGTTGGGTGAAGTGATCAGATGAGTGATTCACCCCTAGGCTTGAGATTGCCGACTCTGTAGTGAGAAACTTTGCTAGAGGGAGCCCAGGTCAAGTCAGGGAGACCAGATAAGAGGCTGTCTCAGAAATCCAGATAAGAGAAGCCGGTGAAGCCAGCCACAGTGGCTGGCACATGCCTTAATCCCAGCACTCAGGGGACTGAGGCAGGAGGATCACCATGAGTTTAAAGACAACCTGGGCTACATACTGAGGTCCTATCTCAAAAGAGAAAGAAGAAAGAAGTTGGTGTTAAGGTCTCGGTAATAGTGGCAGCAGTGTGCACCACTATCCACCATCCGTGGGAGCCCAGATATTCTCAGGAGAGTCCCTGGGAACAGAGTTGTTACTTTCAAACGGGTTGCCCTGTGGCCAGCGCTCCTAATGTGACTGCTCTCACCAGGTAGCCTGCACAGAGGCCTTGCCATTTTCCCGGTTGGCCTCTCCAGATGAGCTGGCCTCTACTGGATGACTCCATTGTTTCTTCACAGCAATCCCCCCTTCCCTGAAGCCCCAGGCACTGTGAGGGCCCTGAGTCAGGCAGAGCCCTCCCACCCCACTGTGTCTTCTCTACCTGCTTTGTTCCTCTCTACACCTTTGTCCCGTATATGTGACTTCCTCTTCGGAGTCAGGGTCTCCTCGTTTGGCTCCCTGTAAGGTCCTCATAGCTGTCAGCGTACCACAGTTAGAAGAGTGGTGTGAACTCTCCCATGTCTATGTAGCTAGTGGAAATTAAGCTCTGACCTTCCATAGCCATTAAGACTTTTCCAGAATATTCCATGACAGTTGAGCATTGAAAAGATCTCTTAGAAGGCTACAGCCTCAATCCACATGCAAACATGCTTCCTTCCATGAAGGTGAACATTCTTGTTTTCAGTAGGCTATGAATACCAGTTTGCCGACAATTTCTGGGCAGGCTATGTAAGCCCAGGCCAGAAATTATGATTTTGCGGTTCCAGGGAGACCTGAAAATCAACATTAGGACCAGAGAAACCACCCTCAGCAGATTTGAGAAAGCTGCTTTAAATGGAAGAGCGGGTCTCCAGAGAGGGTTTCTGTTAAGTGATCACCACAACTTGCAGTTGTTAGGGGACCCTGAGCCTATCACACACACTGGGTATTTCAGAACAACCCAGCCCTAATGTGTAAGGACCAGCTCCATGGTGCCATGAGCCTGGAGGAGGAGGCACACAGATCCAGAACAACAGAGAATGCAGGACACTGGGTGCTTCTTAACCGAAGCAGCAGGACCAGCTGGATTCCCGAGATTCGGGTCAGGAAGGGAGGTGTGTGTATGGGTTAGGACACAAGTGACTTCATTCTGGTTGGAATGTACCTAGTTTATCTTAAGCTAATATGAAAGATTCATGCACATGCCTGGAACCAGGTTCCGGTTGTAAAGCCCCACGTGTCATCCAAATGGCTTGGGAGTTTTGTAGTTTTCTGGGAAACTGCAGGAAAAACAGAATAAGGTTACCCTGGGTCATCCATGGTGATGACAGATCAAGATGCCTGCGCCCACGTCAGGCTGAATCCATATTCCAGTTGTACTGAGTTTGAGGGGGAAGATGGGAGGGTGTGTCCTGGTCTCACTAGGCCATGTGCCTCTTGTACCCATGGGAAACCTAATGCATCCTCCACTGGCCAGCTGCTTCTGGACCGAGCCCATGCTGGCGTTCTTGGGGAGAAAAACTTTTTTTCTGTTTAGAGACCCACAATGATACTAACAGTAATGACTAATGTTTACAAGTTGTGTGCCAGGCACTGTATTGGAGGGAGGACATTACCTCACGCAATCAGCCTGGTACCATAATGAAGTATATGCTGCTGTTATCTAGAATTTTCTCAGCTGGGAATGCAGAAAAGAGGGCAGCTAGGTGGCTAAGCCAAAGGCCCACACGGCCGGCAGCTTGCAGCGCAGATGAGCAGTAAGGCCTCCAACCCCTGTACCCCCACATTATGGTTACACAGTGCTGATCCTGGGACCTGAATTTACTAGCATCACACTCTAGCCCACACCATTGCCACTCCAGGTCATGACACCCGCCTGCCCTCAGGAAAGGGACAGGCAGCCAAGAGCAGACAGGCAGACGCAGACTGAGGAAAGGAAGGCAGAAGGAAGGAGAATGACCGCCCCTGCTTGGTCCTCAGGTACTGGAACTCCTTGAGCAACCTGGTGGCGTCCCTGCTGAACTCCGTGCGCTCCATCGCCTCCCTGCTCCTACTCCTCTTCCTCTTTATCATCATCTTCTCCCTGCTGGGGATGCAGCTCTTCGGAGGGAAGTTCAACTTTGATGAGATGCAGACCCGGAGGAGCACGTTTGACAACTTCCCCCAGTCCCTCCTCACTGTGTTTCAGGTATGGACTCTTCTCTTCTGGGCTTCTCGCCGGGAGGGTGGTTCAGTGGGAAAGGTGGTGGGAGAGGAAGAAGGAGCCTTGAAAAGGGTGGGCAGTGTCACCCTCTCCTTGGGCACAAGGCCAGCCTGGACCAGCCATGGAGGGCCCATGCCATGGGGGGTCTCAGCTCTGTAGGCTCCCTCTCCCTAAGGCCCTGTGGAACTCCTCTAGGGGGCAGCCATTGGGCACAAATCTACATGACTAGTACTGCTTTCTTAGCTATGAAACCATTAGTCAAATTCTGTGTGAAAGCCCAAAGCACAACAGGGTGGGGTTTAGGGGGTGTCTCATGGAGCGCTGTCTTTCCCACCATGCTTGCCTTGAAAAAAGATCTAAATAGCCTACAAAGTGGATTACGTAGATATTTGGGGTTTTGACAAAGCAAAAGTAGCATTTAATTGCGTTTGAAAGTAGACGGATGTCCAGAGGAAACTGAATGCTATGTGGGAGTTGCCAGAGTTGTCAAGACAGCACCCGAACCCCTGGTATGTGGGCAAAACTGGGCAGCATATCTGTCCCCGGGAATGCACTCACAATCGAAAGGGGACTGATGGCTTCCCCTAAGGAAGGTTGGTCTACGTG
The DNA here is from genome assembly GCA_002564285.1 of Tympanoctomys barrerae. Taxonomy (NCBI): domain Eukaryota; kingdom Metazoa; phylum Chordata; class Mammalia; order Rodentia; family Octodontidae; genus Tympanoctomys; species Tympanoctomys barrerae. The sequence goes on along the minus strand of NDGN011280261.1, from coordinate 4,201 downwards.
CCCTGCGTCTGGACTGTAGGAGGCACTGTGCCCAGAAAGCTTCTTCAGTTGTCCAGATAATACCTGCCAGTGGCCACGCACTTTGTCTAGGGTTCCTGGCCCATGTCCTGCAAACCTGGGAAGGAGGATCAGGGCCTAGGAGGAGGGAGAGTAGTGGTGAGGAGATGGGGGCATTTGTGGTAACATAGTGGGGCAGGGCAGGGGACTTTTGGGTTTGCTGTTGGTCTAACACTGTGTCCCTTATTGGTGGGAATGTGTCATTCAGATCCTGACCGGGGAGGACTGGAATTCGGTGATGTATGATGGGATCATGGCTTATGGCGGCCCCTCTTTTCCAGGGATGTTAGTCTGTATTTACTTCATCATCCTCTTCATCTGTGGAAATTGTATCCTTTGCTGCTCCCCCACCCAATACCCCTACATTCAGCCTGCTGCAGAAGGCCAAAAAAAGTGTCCCTGGGGGCCTGGCCCCTGGGGACCCCTGGGCAAGCTGGGAAGGCTGTCCTGAGATGGAAATCTGGCCCAGCTTAGGAACCACTTCGGCTGTGGGTGGGCTGGGGTGGAAACTTACCACTTGGGCCACAGGTGAGGGTGTCCGTTCACATTCTCGAATCTTTTCAGGCGCAGCATTGCCTGATGGATGTTCTGATAGTAATCTAGGTGAACGATGCCCCCTGGTGGTGAGGCATGCACAACCACTCATGTGGACTCTGAAGGGAGCCCAAGCTGAGGAGCCCAGCCAGGGGGCTTGGGACTGAAGCATTTGGAGGATGTGCAGTGAAGGGGACAAAGCCATCATCCTTGAAATGTCCTGCATCTCTCCTTGCATTTGGTCAGTGTCTCCCCCAGAAGCTATTCTCTGAGACGTCAGTCACAGGGAAAGACAGGCGGGTCAACAAGCTGACCTCAGAGATCCTTTTGGATCTAGGCTCTGGGCAAGACCCTGGGAGCGTCTCAAGCTCACGTCCTCTCCTCTCCAGCCCACTAACTGTGAGAGTCGTGTTCATAGGCTGGGCAACACAACCAAAACTCTGGTCCAAAGTTGTGGAATGAAATCCCAGCTTATGGTGGTTCCGAAAACAAACTGAATCCTACCGACAGGGCTTCCCATTTTCCTGGCTGGGTGTCCTCCAGCAAATTAAAGGCTGTCTACCTCAGTGTCTGGGAAGTGTCATTCTGTTTAAACATCCTCAACCCAAAGTCTGAAATGCTCCAAAATCTGAAACATTAGAGCAATGACGTAATACTGCAGGTGGAAAACGCCACACCATGAATATTTGTTTGATGCATATTTTTTAATATTGTAGAAAATAGTCTTTATACTACAATGTACATAGGAAACATAAATGAATTTTGTCCTTTATTTTATTTTATTTTGGTACCAGGAATCGAACTCAGGACCTCACACTTGTCAGGCAGGTGCCATGCCACTGAGCTGAATCCCCAGCCCTGAGTTTTGTCTTTAGATTTGGGTCCCATTCCCAAGAGATCTCATTGTATAAATATCTGAAAATAATGTGCTCTAAATTACTTCTGCTTCCAAGAATTTTGGATAAAGGATAAACAGCCTGTAACAGAATAGTAGCTACTATTTAAGGGGTCATTGTGAGTTTTAGTAGAAAATGCATCCAAAGCTCCTATAAGGTTCCAGGGCCTCCCTGGGCAAGCCCTGCCTGGCCTGGTTCCTCCTTCCCTGCATGAGAAATGGTGTGGATTTATGGGTGCCCAGGGGAGGGGTTGTACTTAACAAACTTCAAGACCCCTGTAGCTATACCTTCTCCTTTCTGTAATTCTCTGACCCACTGTGTTTCTGGGGGTGGGGAGGTGGGGCTAGGAGAAGCTGGTAAATGCCAGCCTCGGCGAGGAATTCCCAAGCGCTGCCCACTTCAGCCAGGCCCTGCAAGAGCCTTTGTCTGCGTGGCTCACATTGAGTTGCCGCCCCCTCAGTGCCCAGTTAGATGAACAGCTCTTAAGAGATTTCTGCATTCTGCTTAAGACAGTGCTGGGTATAATGTCAATTACATGCAGTCATCTCAGTGGGGAAACCCATAATGAAATCCAGCAATTAAAGAGCACGGTAGAGCTCACTGCCTGCTCCAGACTGCAAGCCAGCCTGCTCTGTGCCACTGAGGAGCCTCAGGGTGGGCAGAGTGATGGGGAAGGAAGGGTAAGGGGAGCCCACTGCTGGCCCTGAGCGTCAGAGTCTTTGCTGGGGAATTCTACCCCTCCATGTCCTACACCTTCCCTGGCCCTTGTGCCCATCCAATACCCAAGGTCATTTTCTTTAAGAATGGACACAAACAGATATCCTACTGAATGTGTTCTTGGCCATTGCCGTGGACAACCTGGCTGATGCCGAGAGCCTCACTTCTGCCCAAAAGGAGGAAGAAGAAGAGAAAGAGAGAAAGAAGCTGGCCAGGTAACCCTCTAAGCTCACCTGGATCCAGTTCTGGAATGTTGTCCCGTCTCGTGGGGAAAGACTTGGTGCCAACCATATCTCCTGAGAGGGTGTGGCTTAGGCCTTCCCACAGTAGCTGGAGCCTCTCTCTTGACACCCAGGTAGTGCTCATAAACAGGGCCCATGGTGACCGATCACTTCCACAAGGATGTTGCGCCTGTCTAGGAAGGTAGGAGAGGAGCTGAGTAGCGAAGCTGACAGGAGAAAAGGAAGACAGGCTCCAGAGGGGAAATGGAGCTCCAGCCTAAAAAGGGACACTCCCTCAGTGTCACGCACCTTCTCCAGCACTGGGAGTGCAAGGCAGGCCCTAAATCAAGTCCCCTTCATTGTCCAGCTGGGACTGTAACAGCTCACACCTCTACTGGGTACCAGGCAGAAGCCTTCCAAGAACCAATTCAAAATGAGACCCAGAACCATTGTCATGTTCAAGGCCTGGGTTAGCTGAGGAACTGGAAGAGACCAGCCAAGTATCAGACAGTGGGGGTGGCCCCGGCCAGGCACCTGGGGTTCAGCTGTGCGTGCAGTGTGCCCAGGCAAAGCACAGTAGATGGGAGACCCTAGAAATCCGCTCTCCCCCCGCTGCTACACACTGAAGTAGTGCTCATCTCCACTGTCCCCTTTCACTCCAGTAAACATCCATTTCTGGTTTTTCTCCTGCTGACCGGCCAGGACTGCCAGCCCAGAAAAGAAACAGGAAGTGGTGGAGAAGCCCGTGGTCGAGGTGACCAAGGAGGAGAAAATTGAGCTGAAGTCCATTACTGCTGACGGAGAGTCCCCACCCACCACCAAGGTGAGTAGCTGCCTCCTGCCAGGAGCTGTGGGACTGCCGCTGAGGAAAGAGGGCTGCACTTGGGCAGGCTCGTCACCCAGGGAAAAGAGACAGGACAGACAGTGAGACAGAGGCCATGGCCATGGGGTGGGCAGACAGGGAAAGGGAGGGAAGGCATCTTGGCTGAGTCCCAGCCTCCTGCTGATGACTTCATGGGTGCAGACTGAGGGGTACAGTTCTGAGCCCAGCTACTAAGTGTAAGGTGAGTTCCCCAAATGTATGGCCCGTGTCTGACTGCGTTCTGCTTCTTTCCTCGGCTGCCTAGATCAACATGGATGACCTCCAACCCAATGAAAATGAGGACAAGAGTCCCTACCCCAACCCAGAGGCTGCAGGTACCACTTGCCCTTGAGACGGGGAGGACGGGGGTAGAAGCCCAGGCCCAGGCTCTGCTGCCACATGGAAATGCTTAGGCATGAGGGGCCTGTGAGCCCAGGTTCCCTGTACAGTTACCTTGCGCTGCTGAATGCACCATTTCTGCATCGAAGCCTCAGTCAGCAGCAGGAGAAAGCTTTTCTTCTCATTTCCTCATGATACCTGGTTAAAGAAGATCACATTTGAACAGTGCTATTTTAAATTTTTTTTAGAGAATAAAAAATAGGACCAGTGAGATAGCTCAGCAGTCTAAAGTGCCTGCTTAGGCAAGCTTAGACAATCACAGGGACCACGGTTCGATCCTCAGCACCGTGGATTGGTGGAACTGGAAGAGAACAGCCAAGTATCAGACAGCAGGGGTGGCCCCGCCAGGTACCTGGGGTTAAGCTGTGCATGCAGTGTGCCCAGGCAAAGCTCACTAGATGGAGAGCCTAGGAATCCGCTCTCCCTCTCTGCTACAGATTGTAGCAGTACCATGTAGATGATTCTCAGCACCAGAAAGAAAGAACAAACAGACAGACTAGTAAAATATGTGTTAT
>NDGN011280183.1:0-13701 GCA_002564285.1 Tympanoctomys barrerae | reverse complement strand
CAAAATTTTCCTTTTTTTAACTTCAGATTTTGATTTAAATATCTTAAATTTAGCTTTTGCTTTGGAACAGAAGAAAATTGATATTTACAATGAACACTTCTGAGAAATCACCCTTTTTATAAAACTTATTCCAGAAATAGCATAACTCAATGATGATTTGGACAAGGCTACCAAATCCACATTAAGTAAAAACTACCACATCACAGTATCATGGCTGTTCTGTAAGTCTTAGGAACTTCTGACTTTTAACATTGTGGTATGCCTTTCATATTTTGAAAGAATTATTTAAAACAGACTGGGTGACTAGGCCTTAGAATAAGGTGGTTGCAAAGGAAACACCTGAAGGATCTGACTAGTGTAGTAGATAAACACATCATGCCAGGATGTGTTTCCCAGGTGGGCTGGGAGCTAGCCATCCATGATCACCATAGAACATGGGCAATCCTGCTATCACAAGGTCCAGAAAAAAACAAAAAGGAGGGGGATGGCTTAGTTAAAAATATATCCAAGACTTTGAGAACCAGACATCAGAAATTTTGCTAAAAAGATAAATACAATAAGGTTTCTAGAGACTGTTAAGGAAAAAAAATCTCAACAGACATAGAAGAAACATTAAAAGCAACTTTAAAAAAAAGAAGAAGAAGAGTCAAATTTCTATGTTTCCATGAATAAAGATCAGAGCAAGTTAAAAAAAAAATTGAGAATCATCTAAACAGTAAATGCAGCTACATAAGAATTCTGGAGATAGAAACTAGAAAGAGCGGCACAAACAGCAGCGTTGGGCCAGAGCAGTCATCAGAAAGGCTTAGCACATAAGGAGCAGCTGGTTGCTTTAAGAAGGTAGGAAAAATGCCAGTGGCTCATCAGGGAAATAGTGTGCAAAAAAGAGAAATTTTTATCTGTGACCGAATAATTTAATCTTAGTAAGGAACTGAAGCAAATCAGAACTGTGTAAAATCTCCTTTGCTTCCAATTACTCAAGGATACTGATTTTCAAACAATATTCAGAAGATTCATCTTCTCTGTGATTAAAGAATACACACAGGCACTTAGTTCATTGAATTGTTTGGCCGTTGTGGAGCCCAGAACATGGCAGGAGCTGGTGGGAAACCTCTCTAGAGGAATTAGCATTTCTAGGTCTGGGTTGCTAGACTGACAATTCCAACTAGTGAAAGAATTAAAGATGTGACTATTAAGTTAACAAATACCTATCAGTACTGCAAAGTATATGAGATATATAACCATTTGATTAGAAGAAAAAAATTAATAGATTTCATTTTGGCAGTGTAAACTAGAATATTTACTATACATTTTAATGAACATCTCATCAAATCAGTCAAATATATGTTTGAAGTTGGTAATACTAGCAATTAGCTATAAATCCAGGCTGGGCTGGGCATATTAAATTTTGAAGTAACTAACAAATATATTCCCATATGAATGAATATTTGATGCTGATATTTGCTCAACTATGAACAAATATTTGAAACCACGTAATTGGATCAGGGAGGAAAGACAGAAAAGAAAGCCAGGAATTGGGCCCTAGAGAGCACAGTGACCTACGACGTAGCAGAGCTAGAGGAAAGAAAGGTCTTTCATTATTCTAGAAGAAAGATGAGGGAAGTATTTCAAGGGTGTGGTCATTAAATAATGAGAAGGGTTACAGTGAGTTGAAAACTGAAAATGAACCACTGGATTTTGAAAGATTAAAGCAGTTAAGCAATTTTTAAGTGTCATTTCTGTTTGACCTTGGAGCCAGCCCAACCAGAATGAGTGAAGGAGAAAATGTTCTGTAGAAAAGTGGAGACAGGCTTTAGGATACTTTCAGGGGTTTTAGCATCAAAGAGCAATAGCTGAAGAAGGAAGCAATGCCAAGAAAAGGGAGTTTAAGTCAGTGATATGAAGGTTTCATTGCTGAAAGGAACGTTCCAGAAAAAAGAGAGAGGCTGAAGCAAACTAGAAATGATGGTCTTTGAAAAGATGAGAGGAGATATTATTGTTCTTAAGCAGCAGTTCAGACATTTCCCATCATAACTCAAGCCAAAGATACAGATACTTTTTTAGAATTGAGTAGGAGACAGGGTGACAAGTACAATGGCATCTATTTTATCCATGAAGTCTGAGGTGAGATCAAGTGTGATCGAGAGAGTTGTCTCTCAGGGCAGAAAAGTGACTTCCTTGTGGAGGTGTACAGGAAGTGTGCCAGGGTGTAGGCTGCTCATTGAAGACGTATCATTACACATTTGGTATGAGCTCGGTTCATGCATGGGTCTTTCAGATACACCAACAAGACCTTCAGTACAGGGCTGGGCAGATAGCTCAGTGGTCTGAGCGCCTGTCTAACAAGTTCTGGGCGTGGTAGCACAAGCCTGAGGCTGAGACAGGAGGATCGCTATGAATCCGAGCTGTGTGGCAAGACCCTGTACCAAATAAATAAAAATAAAAGTAAAAATGATCTTTAATACAAGCAGCACATTTTCTAGCCTGATGTTTCTGCTCTTCCATATCAAGTGACACTACCCAAGAAGGCCAAATTGAGCCACACCTGACTTTCAACATAGTTGGACCACTTGGCTGGCAAAATAGCTCGGCGGTCTGGGTGCCTTCCTGGCAAGTGCAAGGACCTGGGCTTGAACTCCTGTGCCCCTTGCTTTGCCAGTCCTGGAACCCCAGATGTGCCCTGGTGGCCACCAAAACTAGGTATGGTGGCATATACCTGTAATCCCATCCCTGGGGAAGCTGAGACTGGAGGATCACTATGAGTCCAGGCTGTGTAGCAAGACTCTGTATCAAATAAATAAATAAATAAATACCCAACATAATTAAACTATTAATATTACTCAGAATTATTCTACCTATTTCTAAGTTGTTTCCTTACTCATTCTCCAGGAAACAAACTGTTATCCTTACTTTCTCACATAACCTGGGCTGTCTTAAAAAACTTAGAGAAGAAACTGAGCGTAGTCTGTTTTTTTCCTACTGAAGCCACACTGTCTTCGTGCTTCTGTATTCATTGTTAGGTGCTTAGGAATTATCTGTGTCATGCAGTTTGCTTTTCTGCTTCATCTCCTAAAGGTTTTGCTCTATTTCCTTTAATGATAATAGTCATTAAAACAGAAATATTACAATTTAGATCCATACTGCCCCTGGACTGTGAATTTTCGCACCACTAGAGAGTGAGCAAATGTCATCTTAAAAGTCCACAGGCAACTGGCCTGGGTCAGGGTCCTCATGCAACACCCGAGGTGACAGCATCCCTGCCTTCCTCCCATCCACAGTGGGAGGTGTCTGGATCTAAGAGTTGGTGCTGATGAAACTTTTGGAGTTTTCCATGACAGCAAGCAGCTGCTGTGGCATACACCATGGGCCTAGACTTGCCACCACAGGCCTAGACTGTGCCAGTCTCATTCATTCTCTCTCTCTCTCTCTCTCTCTCTCTCTCTCTCTTTCTCTCTCTCTCTGCCTCTCTCTCTCTCCAGAACCAGGGATTGAACTCAGGCCCCTGTGCTTGCCAGGGAAGTGCTTATTCCACTGAGTCAACTCCCTGGCCCCTATGGCTTAGTGGAATAAGTGCTTCCCTGGCAAGCACAAGGGCCTAAGGAAGAGGAGGAGGAGAGGAGGAGGAGGAAGAGGAAGAGGAGGAAGGGAGGAGGAGGAGAAGGAGAAGGAGAAGGAGAAGAAGAAGAGGAAGAGGAAGAAGAAGAGGAAGAGGAAGAAGAGGAAGAGGAAGAAGAGAAAGAAGAAGAAGAGAAAGGAGGAGGAGGAGGAGGAGGAGGAGGAGGAGGAGCCAATCTCTGTAGCTTCTGGGCTTAGAGAATGTAGGAACTCCACTCACTCCCACTTTTAACTTTTCTTTTTAAAGAGCCAAATTAAATTTAGCAGAGTATATTTGAAGGTCCTGGTGAAAAGATTAGATTAATGAACCCAGGAAACTAGGTCAGCTGGTGAAAGAAAGGAAGTGAGAAAGAAATGATCTGCGATAAGGGGGAAGAAAGTAACCAAAAATCTTGTTGGATTGAGCAGTAGAAATCCAAACGTGGCAAGAGGGCAGCAGTAAGGGTTGTAATCTACTAGAAGAATGGCAGCTTTTAACACAGGTTTCCTGGAAGGGAACTACATAGTACTGACCTTTGCTAGTTGTGTACCAACCTAGAAAATTCTTCCTTCAGTCTTTCAGAGGTAGAAGGTGAAGAAATTGTTTGTTACATTACCCTGAAAAGTCAAAGGCTTTCTTTCTTAGAACTTTATTTTATTTTATTTTCTGGTGGTACCAGGTATTGAACTCAGGATCTTGTGCTTGCCAGGCAAGCACTTATTCTACTGAGCTATCTCCCTGGTCCTCCTTAGAACTTTAGAGGTTAAATTGATATTGAAGTAGATGAGACTTGAACTGCTCAGCTTTAGTATCTCATGTTTTTAATTTTCACTTGGTATTTGAAATACCTCTCCATAGAAGAGCAGAACACATTGTCTTTTTACACCATTGTAATGAAAAGAGACAAAAGAACTACAAATGGGTCTGGCTTGCCTTGCCAAGGCATGGGATCAGGATATGAAGTGAATCCTATTCATTGCAGCAATTTATGGCCCCAGCAGACAGGAAACCTTACAATTAAAAGTTCTAAGAGGCTTTCAGTGCCACTGGAGAGGTTGCAAAATGGAATTGAGTTCATTAGCATACATTCAAGTAGAGGCTTGCTTAAAGTTAGGCAACCTTTAACACTGCATGAATATGCCCCCCTCTCTGGACAGTAAAGTTTAGCGTTCCATGAAATTTGATCATGGCTTTGATATACTCATTTCCTTAATTACAAACACATATTTCTCCTCAATTGCAAGGTTCTTCCTTAACTTCATAGAACTGTCAGTGAAAAAGGAAACTTTGGTTCCACATATGGAAATGACAAAAGTGGTTATGAACTTGGATTAACTAGCACATAAAAAATGTTGTTCCCTTATAGATCTGTTGGATTCATTCAGGTAATCCCCTTTTGATGAATGTGCCTTTGCTAGCAAAATCTGCTTATTGTGAAGTTATGACTCAGTACTGCAAAAAACATCTGGAAACATTTGGCTCCTTCTACAGCAACAGCACTGCAGATTTTTTTTTTAATGCATTTAGTACAGGGTAACAGGGTCTACAGGTCTCACTACGTAGATCAGACTCATAGTGATTCTCTTGTTCTCAGCCTCCAAGAGCTGGAATTACAGGCGCACACCGCCATGCCCAGTCTCAATCACCATCTCAGCGTGCCCAGGGATGGGGCCAGAATGGCATGCCGGGATCAAAACCAGCCCCTGAGCTCTGCCGAAGCAGGTGCTTTAGTCTACTGAGCTATCTGGCCAGCCTGCAATGTATTTCTTGACATGCTATAGAAACTCTTATCATTCTGTTTTACACATCAAAAATACCCCAAAAGAGGTACTGGTTGTATTTTGATGTATTATTTTTCCAAAAGAGCAACAAAATAATTGCATACACACTTTTCCATTTTATAGTCATTTATTACATTGTATTCTGATTTCTTCTTTAAATGTCTGTGCTCACTAGGTTTGCACCTCAAGGTCCAATGCAGGTGTCCATCTCTGCAATCCCCATGCAGGATTAAATTCTGAGTTTCTACCCCCTAAAAATAAAAAGTATCTGTGTTTCTGTCCCTTGGTGCCAGTTTGTGAGTAGCTTTATGTAGGAAGGTTTATAACAGTAGGTTAAAATAACACCAAAGTGACATTAACCCAACGATTCATTTATTGAGAATGAAAGAACAAGTTATATAAACTTATATTATAGAATATTATTTAGCTTTCAAAAAGAATGAAGCAGACCTGTAGGAATGGACCCCAAGAGTTGCCACATGAGAAAAGCAATGAGCCAACCAATGCATACAGCGAGTTTCAAGTGGTGAAAGTAGCCTTGGACACCCCATGAAAACCGAATGTGCTCGCATTCATTCATGCTCATGAGGAACATTCACCAGGCTGTGACAGAGGTCAGGCTTCAGGGTGGTGAGGAAGTGAAAGAAAGAAACTGTGCCAAGATGTCGATGGTGCTAGCACAATGCAAAAGTACTCATTCCATAATGCTAGAGGGAAATGTAGGATGTATGTTTTTAAGCAATATTTTTAAAAAGAAATATTCCCATTTACTAGGGTCCTATTGAATGATTCTAGGGATGGTTCTCAAGGATTTCTCTGGCCCATCTCACCTCTTACCCATACCCACTCTGTGAGGCACCAACTGATAGGACAGAGGGTTGGTTCTGTGTGTGGGCGAAACTGCATTCACACAGACATTAGTATTAGTGCCTTCCCAAACCACCTCCCACCTGCTCTTGCATCTGTGTTATCCAAATTTACCACCTCTGCTTAAATTTATATGTGTGTAATATACTTATGAAGTCAAGGAAAGAGACCACTTCTGGCTGAGGAGTCAAGCTCCAAAGCTTCTTTTTCCTCATTACCCTGGACATGAGCCCTAAGCAGCTATCTATTCACTGACAATCATGGACAGTACGTGGACAGGATGATTGCACCAAAGGTAGATAAAATAGTTATCTGCAGTAAAAGTGCTGTTTCAGAAGACTGCATCCAGGCCTACGTATCTCACCATGTGCTAAACTAAAGTCGAAATAGCTCAAAGAGCTAAATGTTAAAACAGAAACACTTAATCTGCTGGAAGAAAAAAATAGGTAAAACCTTAAAGGCATGAGAATGGCAAAGACTTCAGGAGCAGAGCCCTGAAGAAACTGTGCCAAGATGTGCCAAAAGAAGCAGTATCAATAATTAACAAATGAGATCATATCAATTTTAAAAGCAATGGAAAAAGCAAAGTAAAGAAACAGCCTATAGAATAAGAAAATCTTTTGCAAGCTATTACCCAGAGAACTAATATCTAAAATATTTCAAGAACACCAAAATAAAGAACACAACAAAACTCAGCAGTGAAATGAATAGACACTTCTCAGAAAAAGAGCACATATCCAATGAATACATGAAAAAGTAATCCACATTCTTGACCATTAAAAAAATGCAAATTAAAACAACACTAAAATTCCATCTTACCACAGACAGAATGGCCATCATCAATAAATTAAATAATAACAAATGCTGCCAAAGCTGCACAGAAAAAGGAGGCTTCTACACTGTGGCTGGGAATACAAACTGATACAACCACTGTGGAAGTCAGTATGGAGACCCTCAAGAAAGTAACGCTAGTAATTCTATTGGGCCTGCTATTCCTGCTTTAGACATCTTCCTAAAAGGTTAAAGGCATCATGTTAAGTGACACACGCGTGCCCATGGTTAGTGACAAGTAATTCACAATAACTAACTTGGGGAAAAGACTGTATGCCCAACAACCAGTGAATGGGCACAGAAAATGTGGGACTTATGCACAGTGGAGAACTGATCTGCCATATAGAAGGACAAACTTAACTCATTAGCAGGTAGGTAAATTTATGCACCTTGAGACAATATTAAGTGAAATAAATCAGACATGCAAATTTAAGTATCACATATTTTCTTTTATATGAGCAATGTAAAATATAAATAAAGAGCAAAATAAAAGAGAGATGGTGGAAAGTAGGGAGATGTTTTTCAGATGAGAAGGGGGTGGGAAGATGGAGGAGGGGAGAAGGGGAAAGAAGGGAATGACTGATTTTTTTTTTTTTTAATTTTAGGGAAAGGTCTACAGGGTGTTCAGAGTCTCGCTACTAGATCAGATTCACAGTGATCCACTTGTTTACAGCCTCCCAAGTGCTGGGATTATAGGATTACAGGTGCGCACCACCACACCCAGTCTTAACTGCAGTCTCAGGGTGCCACGGGGGCAGGGCTGGTAAACAGGCCCGCACATTGAAACCCTGGCACCTGCACCTGTTTGCAGGTGCTTTAATCTGCTGAGCTATTTGTCCAGCCCTGATATCTTTCATGTACATGTACCAGTTCCACACAGTGAATGTAATCATTATGTCATGTAAACAAATACTAAGAAAACTTAATAATTTGGGTGGGGCTTGGAAAGAGAGCTGTTACTTCACTGAAGTAGCCTCCTGCAGTTAGTTACCTGTGCAGCTAGGAATCATCAAGTGACAAAGTAATCAGACCCAGGAAAAGAAAGAAGGAGAAAGAAAAGGAGGAGGAAGCGGAAGAGGAAGAGGAGGAGGAGAGGAAGAAGGAAAAGGAGGAGGGGAAGAGAAAGAAGGAGGAAAGGAGGGAAAGAGACAAGGAAGAAAAAGGTGCAGCTTACCCCTCAAAACAATGGGCAACTGTCAGAACCCACTTTTTGGCAATGAGAACACAGCCACAAATGTGTCCACTGGGCTCGCTCTGCAGAGAGCACTGCCACGGCCACCTTCCAGGGCGACTTGTCCGGCCCCCAAGGATCCTCTTGTTCATTCGGGCAGCGGGGCGACGCCCACAATCTGCCAAGAAGCAGAAGGTACAGCTGGAGTGTGCCAACACCCGCAGCTATCACCAGCGAGGTGCTCACATACTACGACCACTTCCCCCACAGCCCATGCAGATAATCTCCTATCCCAGTGTTCCACCACCAATTTTCTCACCTTGCTTAGTACACAGAAGAGAGATCTTATTTCTGCTGAGACAGGACTGCCTAGAGTTAGAAACATAAAAAGCTGAGCCACATATTTCCTATTCAACATTTTTCCAGGGAAGGCAAGACTTAGATTAGCTGTTAGGGGAGCTCATTCTTTTTGAGAGGTAATTATTCTTATTATAGGAATTCCCAAGGCAGAACTGTTGTTAGATGTCACTTTGGGGACATTTAGAAATTATACACTTTTAAAAATTTATTCTCATTTAATATTCTCATAATTTCATAACCATAGGAAGAGCAATAATTATAAAAATATTTCTGGACTGATGGGACTACCAACAACATTGACTCAAACTATGACTCTTCAGGCAAGCAAAGGGTGGCACTTTAGGCTGCTTCTTTGAACCTATGCTAAGTACAGAGCACAGCAGATTGTTGTGCTTGTGGAGAAGGGAGTGCCCCCTCCCCCCAAAAAAATTTAAGAAATAGCCTCAGAAAAACAAAATATTACTACAAAAAAAAATCCAAAGAACAAATAAAGGAAAGGAATATTGGGCTTGGAAAAAATCTTACCCCAAACTGTTATGGCTAAATTGTGGACGTATGAAGTGCTGACTAGAGGAAAGGGGAAGTGAGCTGAATCCCTAGGACTCTAGATGGCACCAGCACAGGTAGTACATAGAAATTACAGGAAGTGTGATTTGGGAAAGGAAGAATTTTCTAAAGCTCTCAGGAAACTCTGAGGTAAGAGCATGCTCTGTGGATCTGGTCTCCCAGGGTGCCTCTGAAAGAAACTCAGATTGCTTACAGTGGAATCACTAGGTTTTTTCCAACCATGAAACAGTCATTCATAATATAAATTAAAATGAAAAAAGTACCTGGAGACTTTCAAAAATAGTGTGATGTGCTCAGAATCCTAAATTTCCCAGATTAAAAAAAAGAAAATTCATCCATAAATATGTCACTTCCACACCCGCTTTGGTGGGGCTCAAACTTGCTGATTCTCCTGACTGAACCCCAGAGCGCTGGGACTCTGGGTGTGCGCCACCGTGCCCAGCTGAAGCGCCATCATTTTGAAGGCAATACCTTGCATTGGTAAGGCTACCTAGTCATGATTTCATTTTGTGTTTTTTCTGTTCTCGGACTCTCCAAGATTTTAGTTCGAATTACTTCAGTTTCCCTGCTAATTTCATGCAGCATCTATAGGAAATTCAGACATGAATGAGTCTTTATTTTAAATAGGGTATGAAAAAATTCCAAGATTAGAAGACAAGTTTCTTCTTTAGCCATATTTTCAGTAACTATGATTTTAAAAAGATGTAAGTAGCTAAAATAAAAAGTCTATGTTGTTGAAATATGAAGCCTAATAGCTATTCTATGGACGCTCCTTGATGTAGCAAAGTTGGGTTTTCTTATGGCAAATCACAGAAGGAAGGCCTGCTGATAAACCCTTGCTCCCCAAACTTACTCCGCACCACTCTTAGGAAAGAATGCTTACCTCGGCACCAGAAGTCCGTGTAACGTGGCCCCGCTGATGTTCCCCCAGTCGGAGCGTAAGCCCAGCCACCTGTGGTGCTCCTCTTCTTCTGGAACTGATTCTGTCACAGACGGTTTTCTGATAGAAGATAAATATCCAAAATACAATCGTCTGTGAATCATAAACTATTACCAGTATTTAGTATTCATTCTCTTTCAAAAGGAAGCATTAAATTGTAAGTCTGTATTTCCAGGAGAGAAGTCAGGTTGGGGGAGTTTGCCATGAACCATGATGAGAACAAGACTGTTATTAAAACTATGCAGAGGTAATAACAATCTGAATTATTGCAGCTGTTTTAGCCTTTCTCTCTGCTGATGTGTACTGGAACTTCATGAGGTGCTATCATTCTAATGCACACAATGTAAAAGTTTCAACATCCGAAAAATAAGCACAACTTTAATCGGCGAAGAGTAAAATACAATCTATCAGCTGGTTTTTCTTGTTCTCTTTTCTTGCCCTTCACAATCCATTATAATACTTTTTTAAAAAACAAAGAGAAGTAATGGTCATTTAATATCTAATAAGCAATATAAAATTGTAACTGGAATTTTTTCAACGTATTGTGAAGTCTTCATGCACAAAAGTATGAATTATTAAAAAATAAAGATGGGAAATAGACAAATTATTCCGCTCATTCATTACATTCTACTCAGTTGCTACCAATACTTTTCTCTAGTTATTTCACTCCATTGCTCCAATAAATGTAGTTAAACTGCAATTGTGATTTAAAATTATGGATATTAAATAATTTAGACTTTTATGTAATTATTTATATTGGCCATTCCTTCAGTCAATCCACATTAAAAGAAAGTCTTTCATATGTTTAATATGAATAAAACATAACCACTTAGTGCTCTCCGGGATAGAAATACAAAAGAATTAGTTTCAGGCAGGAAGAAGGACAGCTTCTTACTAAACTGGAAGGGAATAAAAAAGAAGGCATCAGCCACACTGTTAGGGTAGAGAAAACGAGAACAGTGCATCAAAGGAATTCCAATCAAAAAGGTTCTACATTTCTTTTCAAATAGGAAGAAAGGCAGCTCCCCTGATGAAAGTTGGGGATGCCAAGAGTGTATGGCAACATGGAAAGTACTGTACCATTGGAATTAGGTAATCATTTCCTGGTGAAAGTATTTGGGGAACTATATCCAAGTTAACTCAGAATTATGTCAAGCACCACTGAGAGAGGTGCCAGTGAACCCGGAAAGAATCAACTTCAAGCAGCACTAATTATACATGGTTAATGATTTTCTCTTTAAATAACTGGCTATTAAAAAAACTGGAGTCTGGATTTAAAAAAAGGAAATTAGACTTTGGTGACATTGAAAGAAGTTTTTATTTCAATTGATTGTTTATTTGAAAATTATTGTAGTCACATAATAGAAATAAAAGGAACAAAAATCTCTCCAAATTCTTCCATTATTTAAAAAGGTAAAGAAGCCCCTCTAAAGAGAACACTTACAATAAGCTAAAATTTTAAAACAAAACCATCTCTAATAAGGAATTAATTTTAATCACTTAATTATAAATTACACATTCAAACTCTAAACTCATTGTAATAAGAGCTGTAAAATATCTAAGTTATGAAATGTGATATTTTGATATATGTCTACATTGTGAAATGGTTAATTATAAAGCATATCACTATTAATATAACTATTATTTAAAATAATTACTAATTTCAAACAATCAACAATCTTAACAAACTCTAAGTATACAAGATTATTATGCTGTAATCATACAGAATTTATTAATCCCACACAACAAAATTTTGCACCCTTTGATGGTATTTCTCTGTGACTGCCACTCTCCAAGCCGTAGCGACAATGGCCTGCTTTTAGTTGACATTTTTAGATTCCACATGTACACGAGATCATGCAGTATTTGCTGTTCTATGCCTCACTGACTTCACTTAATATGATGTCCTTCAAGTTCAACCAGATTTTCTCAAATAGGATTTCTTTGCTGTTCTTTTAAATTGAGTAATATTCTAGAGTGTATTTCACATTTTCTTTATTCATTCGCCCACCAACAGATGCTTTATAGAAAGATTGTTTCTGTATTTGGTTATTTTGAGTAATACTGTAATGAACGTGGGAGTTGCAGATAATTCCTTGAGATTTCTATTCAATTCCTTTTGGTGAATTTTTAGAAACGGATTACTGGGTCAGATGGTATTTCCATATTTAACTTTTTGAGAAAAGCCCGTAATATTTTCCAATTAACATTCTTACTGACAAATATATAGCTATTTCCCTTTCTCCATATTCTTTTTAGTGCTTTTGATTTTGTCTTTTTATAGTTATCATTATAACAGGCATGCTGTGATATCTTACTATGATTTCAGTTTGCATTTTCCCAATAATTAGTGATATTAAACAGCTTTTCATATAACTGTTGGCAATTTCTATATTTTCTTTAGGGAAATGTTTAAGTCCATTTTAATCAGGTTGTTTGATATTTGCTGTTAAATTGTTTGACTTTTCTTATATATTTAGAGTATCAATCTCATTATGTGTGTGGGGTTTCTTCTTACAATACTTTTTATGTTTTCATTACAGGGTCTACAGGGTCTCACTACACAGATCAGACTCATAGATCCTCCTGTCTTCAGCCTCCTAAGCCCTGGGATTACAGATGTGCACCACCACGTCCAGTCTCCGTCGCTGTCTCAGTGCACCCCAAGGCTGGGGCCCACACAGCACTCCGGGGATTGAGTCCCAGTCCCTGTACCTGCCTAAGCAGGTACTTTAGTCCTCTGAGCTACTTGATCAGCCCTTACAGTGCTTTTTAAAATTGTAAGGTAATACTTGTATATGGAAAAAATAAAGTCTGTGTAATGAAAGTGTAGAAATGACTATGGTAAGTAGTATTTGAGGATCCTTTTAACATAATTCATGTACATATAAACTTTTTTTGTCTGTCCATATTGTTCTATGTGCTGTTTATGTGCTAATAGGTGTCACCTATTTTTTTATGAAAAATAATAAAAGACTAACTTGTTTATATACTTTAATCCTTTCAACAGGTCTGTGAAATAGACTATTATTATGTTCTATTTTGTAGATAAAAAATAATTTATCTATGGTCACCCAGCAAGTGAACAACAAGGTTTGTGAATTAAATTCTAATTATCTGATGCTAAAGTACTACTTCTTTACCCTGCAACATTAGATGGCCCTCTTTATCAACAGCAGAGGGCTTGTTCTCTTGGTACTGCAAGGATTCGTTATATGGGTGAGCATGTATTTGCTTAACTAATTTACTATTGATGCACATGTAGATTGATTCTGATCTTGGGCTGTAACAAAATAGGAACAGTTACTATTCTAAACATTTACTTTTTATATGTACAAGGATAATTTTAGAATAAGCTTTTAGAAATAAAACCATCAAATTGAAATTTAAACATTTGATTAGTGCTATGAATTTTGCTTTCAAGTAATGATATCAATATGTATCGAGAATATGTGTCTGGGAGGCCGGGGAGTTGGCCCAGTAGAATAAGCATTAAGCACTTGCCTGGTAAGTGCAAGGGCCTAAGTTAAATCCCTGGTTCCACCAAATATATATATATATATATATATATATATATATATATATATAT